>OZ022560.1:44315867-44608367 GCA_963991005.1 Barypeithes pellucidus
ACCATAGTCGCACCTTTGAGTCTTTGTACAGGGTCGAGGCTAATAATTCGAGAAAACATAAATTGGCCAAAGTCGAAACCTTGCAGAATTTGTTCCACATCGAAATTAGCATAGAAGTGTTTAGTCCATCGATCTTTAACCGAAAAATACCCATAGTCGCACCTTTGAGCCTTTGTACAGGGTCGAGGCTAATAATTCGAGAAAACATAAATTGGCCAAAGACGAAACCTTGCAGAATTTGTTCCACTCAGAAATTATCATAGAAGTGTTTAGTCTATCGACCTTTAACCGAAAAATACCAATAGTCGCACCTTTGAGCCTTTGTACATTGTCGAGGCTAATAATTCGAAAAATATAAATTGGCCAAAGTCGAACACTTGCAGAATTTGTTCCACATCGAAATTGGCATAGAAGTGTTTAGTCTATCGATCTTTAACCGAAAAATACCCATAGTCGCACCTTTGAGCCTTTGTACAGGGTCGAGGCTAATAATTCGAGAAAACATAAATTGGCCAAAGACGAAACCTTGCAGAATTTGTTCCACTCAGAAATTATCATAGAAGTGTTTAGTCTATCGACCTTTAACCGAAAAATACCAATAGTCGCACCTTGGAACCTTTGTACAGGGTCGAGGCTAATAATTCGAGAAAACATAAATTGGCCAAAGTCGAAACCTTGCAGAATTTGTTCCACCCAGAAATTGGCATAGAAGTGTTTAGTTTAACGATCTTTAACTGAAAAATACCCATAGTCGCACCTTTGAGCCATTGTACAGGGTCGAGGCTAATAATTCGAGAAATGCAGAATTTGTTCCACTCAGAAATTAGCATAGGAGTACTCAGTCTATCGATCTTTAACCGAAAAATACCCATAGTCGCACCTTTGAGCCATTGTACAGGGTCGAGGCTAATAATTCGAGAAATGCAGAATTTGTTCCACTCAGAAATTAGCATAGGAGTATTCAGTCCATCGACCTTTAACTGAAAAATACCAATAGTCGCACCTTTGAGCCTTTGTACAGGGTCGAGGCTAATAATTCGAGAAAACATAAATTGGCCAAAGTCGAAACCTTGCAGAATTTGTTCCACCTAGAAATTGGCATAGAAGTGTTTAGTTTAACGATCTTTAACTGAAAAATACCCATAGTCGCACCTTTGAGCCATTGTACAGGGTCGAGGCTAATAATTCGAGAAATGCAGAATTTGTTCCACTCAGAAATTAGCATAGGAGTATTCAGTCCATCGACCTTTAACTGAAAAATACCAATAGTCGCACCTTTGAGCCTTTGTACAGGGTCGAGGCTAATAATTCGAGAAAACATAAATTGGCCAAAGTCGAAACCTTGCAGAATTTGTTCCACCTAGAAATTGGCATAGAAGTGTTTAGTTTAACGATCTTTAACTGAAAAATACCCATAGTCGCACCTTTGAGCCATTTTACAGGGTCGAGGCCAATAATTCGAGAAATGCAGAATTTGTTCCACTCAGAAATTAGCATAGGAGTACTCAGTCTATCGATCTTTAACCGAAAAATACCCATAGTCGAACCTTTGAGCCTTTGTACAGGGTCGAGGCTAATAATTCGAGAAACATAAATTGGCCAAAGTCGAACACTTGCAGAATTTGTTCCACTCAGAAATTAGCATAGGAGTACTCAGTCTATCGATCTTTAACCGAATAATACCCATAGTCGCACCTTTGAGCCTTTGTACAGGGTCGAGGCTAATAATTCGAGAAACATAAATTTGCCAAAGTCGAAACCTTGCAGAATTTGTTCCACTCAGAAATTGGCATAGAAGTGTTTAGTCTATCGAACTTTAACCGAAAAATACCCATAGTCGCACCTTTGAGCCTTTGTACAGGGTCGAAGCTAATAATTCGAGAAAACATAAATTGGCCAAAGTCGAAACCTTGCAGAATTTGTTCCACTCAGAAATTGGCATAGAAGTGTTTAGTTTAACGATCTTTAACTGAAAAATACCCATATCGCACCTTTGAGCCTTTGTACAGGGTCGAGGCTAATAATTCGAAAAATATAAATTGGAAAAAGTCGAACACTTGCAGAACTTGTTCCACTCAGAAATTAGCATAGGAGTATTCAGTCTATCGACCTTTAACTGAAAAATACCCATAGTCGCACCTTTGAGCCTTTGTACAGGGTCGAGGCTAATAATTCGAGAAAACATAAATTGGCCAAAGTCGAAACCTTGCAGAATTTGTTCCACTCAGAAATTGGCATAGAAGTGTTTAGTCTATCGATCTTTAACCGAAAAATACCCATAGTCGAACCTTTGAGCCTTTGTACAGGGTCGAGGCTAATAATTCGAGAAACATAAATTGGCCAAAGTCGAACACTTGCAGAATTTGTTCCACTCAGAAATTAGCATAGGAGTACTCAGTCTATCGATCTTTAACCGAAAAATACCCATAGTCGCACCTTTGAACCTTTGTACAGGGTCGAGGCTAATAATTCGAGGAACATACATTGGCCAAAGTCGAACACTTGCAGAATTTGTTCCACATCGAAATTGGCATAGAAGTGTTTAGTCTATCGAACTTTAACCGAAAAATACCCATAGTCGCACCTTTGAGCCTTTGCACAGGGTCGAAGCTAATAATTCGAGAAAACATAAATTGGCCAAAGTCGAAACCTTGCAGAATTTGTTCCACTCAGAAATTATCATAGAAGTGTTTAGTCTATCGACCTTTAACCGAAAAAACCCATAGTCGCACCTTGGAGCCTTTGTACAGGGTCGAGGCTAATAATTCGAGAAAACATAAATTTGCCAAAGTCGAAACCTTGCAGAATTTGTTCCACTCAGAAATTGGCATAGAAGTGTTTAGTCTATCGATCTTTAACCGAAAATACCCATAGTCGCACCTTTGAGCATTTGTACAGGGTCGAGGATAATAATTCGAAAAATATAAATTGGCCAAAGTCGAACAAGTGCAGAATTTGTTCAACTCAGAAATTAGCATAGAAGTGTTTAGTCTATCGACCTTTAACCGAAAAATACCCATAGTCGCCCCTTTGAGCCTTTGTACAGGGTCGAGGCTAATAATTCGAAAAATATAAATTGGCCAAAGTCGAACAAGTGCAGAATTTGTTCCACATCGAAATTGGCATAGAAGTATTTAGTCTATCGATCTTTAACCGAAAAATACCCATAGTCGCACCTTTGAGCCTTTGTACAGGGTCGAGGCTAATAATTCGAGAAAACATAAATTGGCCAAAGTCGAACACTTGCAGAATTTGTTCCAAGTCGAAATTGGCATAGAAGTGTTTAGTCTATCGATCTTTAACCGAAAAATAACCATAGTCGCACCTTTGAGTCTTTGTACAGGGTCGAGGCTAATAATTCGAGAAAACATAAATTGGCCAAAGTCGAAACCTTGCAGAATTTGTTCCACATCGAAATTAGCATAGAAGTGTTTAGTCCATCGATCTTTAACCGAAAAATACCCATAGTCGCACCTTTGAGCCTTTGTACAGGGTCGAGGCTAATAATTCGAGAAAACATAAATTGGCCAAAGACGAAACCTTGCAGAATTTGTTCCACTCAGAAATTATCATAGAAGTGTTTAGTCTATCGACCTTTAACCGAAAAATACCAATAGTCGCACCTTTGAGCCTTTGTACATTGTCGAGGCTAATAATTCGAAAAATATAAATTGGCCAAAGTCGAACACTTGCAGAATTTGTTCCACATCGAAATTGGCATAGAAGTGTTTAGTCTATCGATCTTTAACCGAAAAATACCCATAGTCGCACCTTTGAGCCTTTGTACAGGGTCGAGGCTAATAATTCGAGAAAACATAAATTGGCCATAGACGAAACCTTGCAGAATTTGTTCCACTCAGAAATTATCATAGAAGTGTTTAGTCTATCGACCTTTAACCGAAAAATACCAATAGTCGCACCTTGGAACCTTTGTACAGGGTCGAGGCTAATAATTCGAGAAAACATAAATTGGCCAAAGTCGAAACCTTGCAGAATTTGTTCCACCCAGAAATTGGCATAGAAGTGTTTAGTTTAACGATCTTTAACTGAAAAATACCCATAGTCGCACCTTTGAGCCATTGTACAGGGTCGAGGCTAATAATTCGAGAAATGCAGAATTTGTTCCACTCAGAAATTAGCATAGGAGTACTCAGTCTATCGATCTTTAACCGAAAAATACCCATAGTCGAACCTTTGAGCCTTTGTACAGGGTCGAGGCTAATAATTCGAGAAACATAAATTGGCCAAAGTCGAACACTTGCAGAATTTGTTCCAAGTCGAAATTGGCATAGAAGTGTTTAGTCTATCGATCTTTAACCGAAAAATAACCATAGTCGCACCTTTGAGCCTTTGTACAGGGTCGAGGCTAATAATTCGAGAAAACATAAATTGGCCAAAGTCGAAACCTTGCAGAATTTGTTCCACTCAGAAATTGGCATAGAAGTGTTTAGTCTAACGATCTTTAACTGAAAAATACCCATAGTCGCACCTTTGAGCCTTTGTACAGGGTCGAGGCTAATAATTTGAGAAAACATAAATTGGCCAAAGTCGAACACTTGCAGAATTTGTTCCACTCAGAAATTAGCATAGGAGTACTCAGTCTATCGATCTTTAACCGAAAAATACCCATAGTCGAACCTTTGAGCCTTTGTACAGGGTCGAGGCTAATAATTCGAGAAACATAAATTGGCCAAAGTCGAACACTTGCAGAATTTGTTCCACTCAGAAATTAGCATAGAAGTGTTTAGTCTATCGATCTTTAACCGAAAAATACCCATAGTCGCACCTTTGAACCTTTGTACAGGGTCGAGGCTAATAATTCGAGAAACATAAATTGGCCAAAGTCGAACACTTGCAGAATTTGTTCCACATCGAAATTGGCATAGAAGTGTTTAGTCTATCGATCTTTAACCGAAAAATACCCATAGTCGAACCTTTGAGCCTTTGTACAGGGTCGAGGCTAATAATTCGAGAAACATAAATTGGCCAAAGTCGAACACTTGCAGAATTTGTTCCACTCAGAAATTAGCATAGGAGTACTCAGTCTATCGATCTTTAACCGAATAAATTATCCAAAGTCGAACACTTGCAGAATTTGTTCCACATCGAAATTAGCATAGAAGTGTTTAGTCTATCGATCTTTAACCGAAAAATACCCATAGTCGCACCTTTGAGCCTTTGTACAGGGTCGAGGCTAATAATTCGAGAAAACATAAATTGGCCAAAGTCGAACACTTGCAGAATTTGTTCCAAATCGAAATTGGCATAGAAGTGTTTAGTCTATCGATCTTTAACCGAAAAATAACCATAGTCGCACCTTGGAGCCTTTGTACAGTGTCGAGGCTAATAATTCGAGAAAACATAAATTTGCCAAAGTCGAAACCTTGCAGAATTTGTTCCACTCAGAAATTGGCATAGAAGTGTTTAGTCTATCGATCTTTAACCGAAAATACCCATAGTCGCACCTTTGAGCATTTGTACAGGGTCGAGGATAATAATTCGAAAAATATAAATTGGCCAAAGTCGAACAAGTGCAGAATTTGTTCAACTCAGAAATTAGCATAGAAGTGTTTAGTCTATCGACCTTTAACCGAAAAATACCCATAGTCGCCCCTTTGAGCCTTTGTACAGGGTCGAGGCTAATAATTCGAAAAATATAAATTGGCCAAAGTCGAACAAGTGCAGAATTTGTTCCACATCGAAATTGGCATAGAAGTATTTAGTCTATCGATCTTTAACCGAAAAATACCCATAGTCGCACCTTTGAGCCTTTGTACAGGGTCGAGGCTAATAATTCGAGAAAACATAAATTGGCCAAAGTCGAACACTTGCAGAATTTGTTCCAAGTCGAAATTGGCATAGAAGTGTTTAGTCTATCGATCTTTAACCGAAAAATAACCATAGTCGCACCTTTGAGTCTTTGTACAGGGTCGAGGCTAATAATTCGAGAAAACATAAATTGGCCAAAGTCGAAACCTTGCAGAATTTGTTCCACATCGAAATTAGCATAGAAGTGTTTAGTCCATCGATCTTTAACCGAAAAATACCCATAGTCGCACCTTTGAGCCTTTGTACAGGGTCGAGGCTAATAATTCGAGAAAACATAAATTGGCCAAAGACGAAACCTTGCAGAATTTGTTCCACTCAGAAATTATCATAGAAGTGTTTAGTCTATCGACCTTTAACCGAAAAATACCAATAGTCGCACCTTTGAGCCTTTGTACATTGTCGAGGCTAATAATTCGAAAAATATAAATTGGCCAAAGTCGAACACTTGCAGAATTTGTTCCACATCGAAATTGGCATAGAAGTGTTTAGTCTATCGATCTTTAACCGAAAAATACCCATAGTCGCACCTTTGAGCCTTTGTACAGGGTCGAGGCTAATAATTCGAGAAAACATAAATTGGCCAAAGACGAAACCTTGCAGAATTTGTTCCACTCAGAAATTATCATAGAAGTGTTTAGTCTGTCGACCTTTAACCGAAAAATACCAATAGTCGCACCTTGGAACCTTTGTACAGGGTCGAGGCTAATAATTCGAGAAAACATAAATTGGCCAAAGTCGAAACCTTGCAGAATTTGTTCCACCCAGAAATTGGCATAGAAGTGTTTAGTTTAACGATCTTTAACTGAAAAATACCCATAGTCGCACCTTTGAGCCATTGTACAGGGTCGAGGCTAATAATTCGAGAAATGCAGAATTTGTTCCACTCAGAAATTAGCATAGGAGTACTCAGTCTATCGATCTTTAACCGAAAAATACCCATAGTCGAACCTTTGAGCCTTTGTACAGGGTCGAGGCTAATAATTCGAGAAACATAAATTGGCCAAAGTCGAACACTTGCAGAATTTGTTCCAAGTCGAAATTGGCATAGAAGTGTTTAGTCTATCGATCTTTAACCGAAAAATAACCATAGTCTCACCTTTGAGTCTTTGTACAGGGTCGAGGCTAATAATTCGAGAAAACATAAATTGGCCAAAGTCGAAACCTTGCAGAATTTGTTCCACATCGAAATTAGCATAGAAGTGTTTAGTCCATCGATCTTTAACCGAAAAATACCCATAGTCGCACCTTTGAGCCTTTGTACAGGGTCGAGGCCAGTTATTCGAGAAAACATAAATTGGCCAAAGTCGAAACCTTGCAGAATTTGTTCCACTCAGAAATTGGCATAGAAGTGTTTAGTCTAACGATCTTTAACCGAAAAATACCCATAGTCGCACCTTTGAGCCTTGTACAGGGTCGAAGCTAATAATTCGAGAAAACATAAATTAGCCAAAGTCGAACACTTGCAGAATTTGTTCCACTCAGAAATTAGCATAGGAGTATTCAGTCTATCGATCTTTAACCGAAAAATACCCATAGTCGCACCTTTGAGCCTTTGTACAGGGTCGAGGCTAATAATTCGAGAAAACATAAATTGGCCAAAGTCGAAACCTTGCAGAATTTGTTCCACTCAGAAATTGGCATAGAAGTGTTTAGTCTAACGATCTTTAACTGAAAAATACCCATAGTCGCACCTTTGAGCCTTTGTACAGGGTCGAGGCTAATAATTTGAGAAAACATAAATTGGCCAAAGTCGAACACTTGCAGAATTTGTTCCACTCAGAAATTAGCATAGGAGTACTCAGTCTATCGATCTTTAACCGAAAAATACCCATAGTCGAACCTTTGAGCCTTTGTACAGGGTCGAGGCTAATAATTCGAGAAACATAAATTGGCCAAAGTCGAACACTTGCAGAATTTGTTCCACTCAGAAATTAGCATAGAAGTGTTTAGTCTATCGATCTTTAACCGAAAAATACCCATAGTCGCACCTTTGAACCTTTGTACAGGGTCGAGGCTAATAATTCGAGAAACATAAATTGGCCAAAGTCGAACACTTGCAGAATTTGTTCCACATCGAAATTGGCATAGAAGTGTTTAGTCTATCGATCTTTAACCGAAAAATACCCATAGTCGAACCTTTGAGCCTTTGTACAGGGTCGAGGCTAATAATTCGAGAAACATAAATTGGCCAAAGTCGAACACTTGCAGAATTTGTTCCACTCAGAAATTAGCATAGGAGTACTCAGTCTATCGATCTTTAACCGAATAAATTATCCAAAGTCGAACACTTGCAGAATTTGTTCCACATCGAAATTAGCATAGAAGTGTTTAGTCTATCGATCTTTAACCGAAAAATACCCATAGTCGCACCTTTGAGCCTTTGTACAGGGTCGAGGCTAATAATTCGAGAAAACATAAATTGGCCAAAGTCGAACACTTGCAGAATTTGTTCCAAATCGAAATTGGCATAGAAGTGTTTAGTCTATCGATCTTTAACCGAAAAATAACCATAGTCGCACCTTTGAGTCTTTGTACGGGGTCGAGGCTAATAATTCGAGAAAACATAAATTGGCCAAAGTCGAACACGTGCACAATTTGTTCCACTCAGAAATTAGCATAGAAGTATTTAGTCTATCGATCTTTAACCGAAAAATACCCATAGTCGCACCTTTGAGCGTTTGTACAGGGTCGAGGCTAATAATTCGAGAAACATAAATTGGCCAAAGTCGAACACTTGCAGAATTTGTTCCACATCGAAATTGGCATAGAAGTGTTTAGTCTATCGATCTTTAACCGAAAAAAACCCATAGTCGCACCTTTGAGCCTTTGTACAGGGTCGAGGCTAATAATTCGAGAAAACATAAATTGGCGGCCAAAGTCGAACACTTGCAGAATTTGTTCCAAATCGAAATTGGCATAGAAGTGTTTAGTCTATCGATCTTTAACCGAAAAATAACCATAGTCGCACCTTTGAGTCTTTGTACGGGGTCGAGGCTAATAATTCGAGAAAACATAAATTGGCCAAAGTCGAACACGTGCACAATTTGTTCCACTCAGAAATTGGCATGGAAGTGTTTAGTCTAGCGATCTTTAACTGAAAAATACCCATAGTCGCACCTTTGAGCCTTTGTACAGGGTCGAGACCTGATATTCGAGAAAACATAAATTGGCCAAAGTCGAACACTTGCAGAATTTGTTCCACATCGAAATTGGCATAGAAGTGTTTAGTCTATCGATCTTTAACCGAAAAATACCCATAGTCGCACCTTTGAGCCTTTGTACAGGGTCGAGGCTAATAATTCGAGAAAACATAAATTGGCCAAAGACGAAACCTTGCAGAATTTGTTCCACTCAGAAATTATCATAGAAGTGTTTAGTCTATCGACCTTTAACCGAAAAATACCAATAGTCGCACCTTTGAGCCTTTGTACATTGTCGAGGCTAATAATTCGAAAAATATAAATTGGCCAAAGTCGAACACTTGCAGAATTTTTTCCACTCGGAAATTAGCATAGGAGTATTCAGTCCATCGACCTTTAACTGAAAAATACCAATAGTCGCACCTTTGAGCCTTTGTACAGGGTCGAGGCTAATAATTCGAGAAAACATAAATTGGCCAAAGTCGAAACCTTGCAGAATTTGTTCCACCCAGAAATTGGCATAGAAGTGTTTAGTTTAACGATCTTTAACTGAAAAATACCCATAGTCGCACCTTTGAGCCATTGTACAGGGTCGAGGCTAATAATTCGAGAAATGCAGAATTTGTTCCACCCAGAAATTGGCATAGAAGTGTTTAGTTTAACGATCTTTAACTGAAAAATACCCATAGTCGCACCTTGGAGCCTTTGTACAGGGTCGAGGCTAATAATTCGAGAAAACATAAATTGGCCAAAGTCGAACACTTGCAGAATTTGTTCCACTCAGAAATTAGCATAGGAGTACTCAGTCTATCGATCTTTAACCGAAAAATACCCATAGTCGCACCTTTGAACCTTTGTACAGGGTCGAGGCTAATAATTCGAGAAACATAAATTGGCCAAAGTCGAACACTTGTAGAATTTGTTCCACATCGAAATTGGCATAGAAGTGTTTAGTCTATCGATCTTTAACCGAAAAATACCCATAGTCGCACCTTTGAGCCTTTATACAGGGTGGAAGCTAATAATTTGAGAAAACATAAATTGGCCAAAGTCGAACACTTGCAGAATTTGTTCCACATCGAAATTGGCATAGAAGTGTTTAGTCTATCGATCTTTAACTGAAAAATACCCATAGTCGCACCTTTGAGCCTTTGTACAGGGTCGAGGCTAATAATTCGAGAAACATAAATTGGCCAAAGTCGAACACTTGCAGAGTTTGTTCCACATCGAAATTGGCATAGAAGTGTTTAGTCTATCGATCTTATACGAAAAATACCCATAGTCGCACCTTTGAGCCTTTGTACAGGGTCGAGGCTAATAATTCGAGAAACATAAATTGGCCAAAGTCGAACACTTGCAGAATTTGTTCCACTCAGAAATTGGCATAGAAGTGTTTAGTCTATCGATCTTTAACCGAAAAATACCCATAGTCGAACCTTTGAGCCTTTGTACAGGATCGAGGCTAATAATTCGAGAAACATAAATTGGCCAAAGTCGAACACTTGCAGAATATGTTCCACATCGAAATTGGCATAGGAGTACTCAGTCTATCGATCTTTAACCGAATAATACCCATAGTCGCACCTTTGAGCCTTTGTACAGGGTCGAGGCTAATAATTCGAGAAACATAAATTGGCCAAAGTCGAACACTTGCAGAGTTTGTTCCACATCGAAATTGGCATAGAAGTGTTTAGTCTATCGATCTTATACGAAAAATACCCATAGTCGCACCTTTGAGCCTTTGTACAGGGTCGAGGCTAATAATTCGAGAAAACATAAATTGGCCAAAGTCGAACACTTGCAGAATTTGTTCCAAATCGAAATTGGCATAGAAGTGTTTAGTCTATCGATCTTTAACCGAAAAATAACCATAGTCGCACCTTTGAGTCTTTGTACGGGGTCGAGGCTAATAATTCGAGAAAACATAAATTGGCCAAAGTCGAACACGTGCACAATTTGTTCCACTCAGAAATTGGCATAGAAGTGTTTAGTCTAGCGATCTTTAACTGAAAAATACCCATAGTCGCACCTTTGAGCCTTTGTACAGGGTCGAGGCTAATAATTCGAGAAAACATAAATTGGCCAAAGACGAAACCTTGCAGAATTTGTTCCACTCAGAAATTATCATAGAAGTGTTTAGTCTATCGACCTTTAACCGAAAAATACCTATAGTCGCACCTTTGAGCCTTTGTACATTGTCGAGGCTAATAATTCGAAAAATATAAATTGGCCAAAGTCGAACACTTGCAGAATTTGTTCCACATCGAAATTGGCATAGAAGTGTTTAGTCTATCGATCTTTAACTGAAAAATACCCATAGTCGCACCTTTGAGCCTTTATACAGGGTCGAAGCTAATAATTTGAGAAAACATAAATTGGCCAAAGTCGAACACTTGCAGAATTTGTTCCACTCAGAAATTAGCATAGGAGTACTCAGTCTATCGATCTTTAACCGAAAAATACCCATAGTCGCACCTTTGAAAATTTGTACAGGGTCGAGGCTAATAATTCGAGAAACATAAATTGGCCAAAGTCGAACACTTGCAGAATTTGTTCCACTCAGAAATTGGCATAGAAGTGTTTAGTCTATCGATCTTTAACCGAAAAATACCCATAGTCGAACCTTTGAGCCTTTGTACAAGATCGAGGCTAATAATTCGAGAAACATAAATTGGCCAAAGTCGAACACTTGCAGAATTTGTTCCACATCGAAATTGGCATAGGAGTACTCAGTCTATCGATCTTTAACCGAATAATACCCATAGTCGCACCTTTGAGCCTTTGTACAGGGTCGAGGCTAATAATTCGAGAAACATAAATTGGCCAAAGTCGAACACTTGCAGAGTTTGTTCCACATCGAAATTGGCATAGAAGTGTTTAGTCTATCGATCTTATACAAAAAATACCCATAGTCGCACCTTTGAGCCTTTGTACAGGGTCGAGGCTAATAATTCGAGAAAACATAAATTGGCCAAAGTCGAACACTTGCAGAATTTGTTCCAAATCGAAATTGGCATAGAAGTGTTTAGTCTATCGATCTTTAACCGAAAAATAACCATAGTCGCACCTTTGAGTCTTTGTACGGGGTCGAGGCTAATAATTCGAGAAAACATAAATTGGCCAAAGTCGAACACGTGCACAATTTGTTCCACTCAGAAATTGGCATAGAAGTGTTTAGTCTAGCGATCTTTAACTGAAAAATACCCATAGTCGCACCTTTGAGCCTTTGTACAGGGTCGAGGCTAATAATTCGAGAAAACATAAATTGGCCAAAGACGAAACCTTGCAGAATTTGTTCCACTCAGAAATTATCATAGAAGTGTTTAGTCTATCGACCTTTAACCGAAAAATACCTATAGTCGCACCTTTGAGCCTTTGTACATTGTCGAGGCTAATAATTCGAAAAATATAAATTGGCCAAAGTCGAACACTTGCAGAATTTGTTCCACATCGAAATTGGCATAGAAGTGTTTAGTCTATCGATCTTTAACCGAAAAATACCCATAGTCGCACCTTTGAGCCTTTGTACAGGGTCGAGGCTAATAATTCGAGAAAACATAAATTGGCCAAAGACGAAACCTTGCTGAATTTGTTCCACTCAGAAATTATCATAGAAGTGTTTAGTCTATCGACCTTTAACCGAAAAATACCAATAGTCGCACCTTTGAGCCTTTGTACATTGTCGAGGCTAATAATTCGAAAAATATAAATTGGCCAAAGTCGAACACTTGCAGAATTTGTTCCACATCGAAATTGGCATAGAAGTGTTTAGTCTATCGATCTTTAACCGAAAAATACCCATAGTCGCACCTTTGAGCCTTTGTACAGGGTCGAGGCTAATAATTCGAGAAAACATAAATTGGCCAAAGACGAAACCTTGCAGAATTTGTTCCACTCAGAAATTATCATAGAAGTGTTTAGTCTATCGACCTTTAACCGAAAAATACCAATAGTCGCACCTTGGAACCTTTGTACAGGGTCGAGGCTAATAATTCGAGAAAACATAAATTGGCCAAAGTCGAAACCTTGCAGAATTTGTTCCACCCAGAAATTGGCATAGAAGTGTTTAGTTTAACGATCTTTAACTGAAAAATACCCATAGTCGCACCTTTGAGCCATTGTACAGGGTCGAGGCTAATAATTCGAGAAATGCAGAATTTGTTCCACTCAGAAATTAGCATAGGAGTACTCAGTCTATCGATCTTTAACCGAAAAATACCCATAGTCGAACCTTTGAGCCTTTGTACAGGGTCGAGGCTAATAATTCGAGAAACATAAATTGGCCAAAGTCGAACACTTGCAGAATTTGTTCCACTCAGAAATTAGCATAGGAGTACTCAGTCTATCGATCTTTAACCGAATAATACCCATAGTCGCACCTTTGAGCCTTTGTACAGGGTCGAGGCTAATAATTCGAGAAAACATAAATTGGCCAAAGTCGAACACTTGCAGAATTTGTTCCAAGTCGAAATTGGCATAGAAGTGTTTAGTCTATCGATCTTTAACCGAAAAATAACCATAGTCGCACCTTTGAGTCTTTGTACAGGGTCGAGGCTAATAATTCGAGAAAACATAAATTGGCCAAAGTCGAAACCTTGCAGAATTTGTTCCACATCGAAATTAGCATAGAAGTGTTTAGTCCATCGATCTATAACCGAAAAATACCCATAGTCGCACCTTTGAGCCTTTGTACAGGGTCGAGGCCAGTTATTCGAGAAAACATAAATTGGCCAAAGTCGAAACCTTGCAGAATTTGTTCCACTCAGAAATTGGCATAGAAGTGTTTAGTCTAACGATCTTTAACCGAAAAATACCCATAGTCGCACCTTTGAGCCTTGTACAGGGTCGAGGCTAATAATTCGAGAAAACATAAATTGGCCAAAGTCGAAACCTTGCAGAATTTGTTCCACTCAGAAATTGGCATAGAAGTGTTTAGTCTAACGATCTTTAACTGAAAAATACCCATAGTCGCACCTTTGAGCCTTTGTACAGGGTCGAGGCTAATAATTTGAGAAAACATAAATTGGCCAAAGTCGAACACTTGCAGAATTTGTTCCACTCAGAAATTAGCATAGGAGTACTCAGTCTATCGATCTTTAACCGAAAAATACCCATAGTCGAACCGTTGAGCCTTTGTACAGGGTCGAGGCTAATAATTCGACAAACATAAATTGGCCAAAGTCGAACACTTGCAGAATTTGTTCCACTCAGAAATTAGCATAGAAGTGTTTAGTCTATCGATCTTTAACCGAAAAATACCCATAGTCGCACCTTTGAACCTTTGTACAGGGTCGAGGCTAATAATTCGAGAAACATAAATTGGCCAAAGTCGAACACTTGCAGAATTTGTTCCACATCGAAATTGGCGTAGAAGTGTTTAGTCTATCGATCTTTAACCGAAAAATACCCATAGTCGAACCTTTGAGCCTTTGTACAGGGTCGAGGCTAATAATTCGAGAAACATAAATTGGCCAAAGTCGAACACTTGCAGAATTTGTTCCACTCAGAAATTAGCATAGGAGTACTCAGTCTATCGATCTTTAACCGAATAAATTATCCAAAGTCGAACACTTGCAGAATTTGTTCCACATCGAAATTAGCATAGAAGTGTTTAGTCTATCGATCTTTAACCGAAAAATACCCATAGTCGCACCTTTGAGCCTTTGTACAGGGTCGAGGCTAATAATTCGAGAAAACATAAATTGGCCAAAGTCGAACACTTGCAGAATTTGTTCCAAATCGAAATTGGCATAGAAGTGTTTAGTCTATCGATCTTTAACCGAAAAATAACCATAGTCGCACCTTTGAGTCTTTGTACGGGATCGAGGCTAATAATTCGAGAAAACATAAATTGGCCAAAGTCGAACACGTGCACAATTTGTTCCACTCAGAAATTAGCATAGAAGTATTTAGTCTATCGATCTTTAACCGAAAAATACCCATAGTCGCACCTTTGAGCGTTTGTACAGGGTCGAGGCTAATAATTCGAGAAACATAAATTGGCCAAAGTCGAACACTTGCAGAGTTTGTTCCACATCGAAATTGGCATAGAAGTGTTTAGTCTATCGATCTTTAACCGAAAAAAACCCATAGTCGCACCTTTGAGCCTTTGTACAGGGTCGAGGCTAATAATTCGAGAAAACATAAATTGGCCAAAGACGAAACCTTGCAGAATTTGTTCCACTCAGAAATTATCATAGAAGTGTTTAGTCTATCGACCTTTAACCGAAAAATACCTATAGTCGCACCTTTGAGCCTTTGTACATTGTCGAGGCTAATAATTCGAAAAATATAAATTGGCCAAAGTCGAACACTTGCAGAATTTGTTCCACATCGAAATTGGCATAGAAGTGTTTAGTCTATCGATCTTTAACTGAAAAATACCCATAGTCGCACCTTTGAGCCTTTATACAGGGTCGAAGCTAGTAATTTGAGAAAACATAAATTGGCCAAAGTCGAACACTTGCAGAATTTGTTCCACTCAAAAATTAGCATAGGAGTACTCAGTTTATCGATCTTTAACCGAAAAATACCCATAGTCGCACCTTTGAAAATTTGTACAGGGTCGAGGCTAATAATTCGAGAAACATAAATTGGCCAAAGTCGAACACTTGCAGAATTTGTTCCACTCAGAAATTGGCATAGAAGTGTTTAGTCTATCGATCTTTAACCGAAAAATACCCATAGTCGAACCTTTGAGCCTTTGTACAGGATCGAGGCTAATAATTCGAGAAACATAAATTGGCCAAAGTCGAACACTTGCAGAATTTGTTCCACATCGAAATTGGCATAGGAGTACTCAGTCTATCGATCTTTAACCGAATAATACCCATAGTCGCACCTTTGAGCCTTTGTACAGGGTCGAGGCTAATAATTCGAGAAACATAAATTGGCCAAAGTCGAACACTTGCAGAGTTTGTTCCACATCGAAATTGGCATAGAAGTGTTTAGTCTATCGATCTTATACGAAAAATACCCATAGTCGCACCTTTGAGCCTTTGTACAGGGTCGAGGCTAATAATTCGAGAAAACATAAATTGGCCAAAGTCGAACACTTGCAGAATTTGTTCCAAATCGAAATTGGCATAGAAGTGTTTAGTCTATCGATCTTTAACCGAAAAATAACCATAGTCGCACCTTTGAGTCTTTGTACGGGGTCGAGGCTAATAATTCGAGAAAACATAAATTGGCCAAAGTCGAACACGTGCACAATTTGTTCCACTCAGAAATTGGCATAGAAGTGTTTAGTCTAGCGATCTTTAACTGAAAAATACCCATAGTCGCACCTTTGAGCCTCTGTACAGGGTCGAGGCTAATAATTCGAGAAAACATAAATTGGCCAAAGACGAAACCTTGCAGAATTTGTTCCACTCAGAAATTATCATAGAAGTGTTTAGTCTATCGACCTTTAACCGAAAAATACCTATAGTCGCACCTTTGAGCCTTTGTACATTGTCGAGGCTAATAATTCGAAAAATATAAATTGGCCAAAGTCGAACACTTGCAGAATTTGTTCCACATCGAAATTGGCATAGAAGTGTTTAGTCTATCGATCTTTAACCGAAAAATACCCATAGTCGCACCTTTGAGCCTTTGTACAGGGTCGAGGCTAATAATTCGAGAAAACATAAATTGGCCAAAGACGAAACCTTGCAGAATTTGTTCCACTCAGAAATTATCATAGAAGTGTTTAGTCTATCGACCTTTAACCGAAAAATACCAATAGTCGCACCTTTGAGCCTTTGTACATTGTCGAGGCTAATAATTCGCAAATATAAATTGGCCAAAGTCGAACACTTGCAGAATTTGTTCCACATCGAAATTGGCATAGAAGTGTTTAGTCTATCGATCTTTAACCGAAAAATACCCATAGTCGCACCTTTGAGCCTTTGTACAGGGTCGAGGCTAATAATTCGAGAAAACATAAATTGGCCAAAGACGAAACCTTGCAGAATTTGTTCCACTCAGAAATTATCATAGAAGTGTTTAGTCTATCGACCTTTAACCGAAAAATACCAATAGTCGCACCTTGGAACCTTTGTACAGGGTCGAGGCTAATAATTCGAGAAAACATAAATTGGCCAAAGTCGAAACCTTGCAGAATTTGTTCCACCCAGAAATTGGCATAGAAGTGTTTAGTTTAACGATCTTTAACTGAAAAATACCCATAGTCGCACCTTTGAGCCATTGTACAGGGTCGAGGCTAATAATTCGAGAAATGCAGAATTTGTTCCACTCAGAAATTAGCATAGGAGTACTCAGTCTATCGATCTTTAACCGAAAAATACCCATAGTCGAACCTTTGAGCCTTTGTACAGGGTCGAGGCTAATAATTCGAGAAACATAAATTGGCCAAAGTCGAACACTTGCAGCATTTGTTCCACTCAGAAATTAGCATAGGAGTACTCAGTCTATCGATCTTTAACCGAATAATACCCATAGTCGCACCTTTGAGCCTTTGTACAGGGTCGAGGCTAATAATTCGAGAAAACATAAATTGGCCAAAGTCGAACACTTGCAGAATTTGTTCCAAGTCGAAATTGGCATAGAAGTGTTTAGTCTATCGATCTTTAACCGAAAAATAACCATAGTCGCACCTTTGAGTCTTTGTACAGGGTCGAGGCTAATAATTCGAGAAAACATAAATTGGCCAAAGTCGAAATCTTGCAGAATTTGTTCCACATCGAAATTAGCATAGAAGTGTTTAGTCCATCGATCTTTAACCGAAAAATACCCATAGTCGCACCTTTGAGCCTTTGTACAGGGTCGAGGCCAGTTATTCGAGAAAACATAAATTGGCCAAAGTCGAAACCTTGCAGAATTTGTTCCACTCAGAAATTGGCATAGAAGTGTTTAGTCTAACGATCTTTAACCGAAAAATACCCATAGTCGCACCTTTGAGCCTTGTACAGGGTCGAAGCTAATAATTCGAGAAAACATAAATTAGCCAAAGTCGAACACTTGCAGAATTTGTTCCACTCAGAAATTAGCATAGGAGTATTCAGTCTATCGATCTTTAACCGAAAAATACCCATAGTCGCACCTTTGAGCCTTTGTACAGGGTCGAGGCTAATAATTCGAGAAAACATAAATTGGCCAAAGTCGAAACCTTGCAGAATTTGTTCCACTCAGAAATTGGCATAGAAGTGTTTAGTCTAACGATCTTTAACTGAAAAATACCCATAGTCGCACCTTTGAGCCTTTGTACAGGGTCGAGGCTAATAATTTGAGAAAACATAAATTGGCCAAAGTCGAACACTTGCAGAATTTGTTCCACTCAGAAATTAGCATAGGAGTACTCAGTCTATCGATCTTTAACCGAAAAATACCCATAGTCGAACCTTTGAGCCTTTGTACAGGGTCGAGGCTAATAATTCGAGAAACATAAATTGGCCAAAGTCGAACACTTGCAGAATTTGTTCCACTCAGAAATTAGCATAGAAGTGTTTAGTCTATCGATCTTTAACCGAAAAATACCCATAGTCGCACCTTTGAACCTTTGTACAGGGTCGAGGCTAATAATTCGAGAAACATAAATTGGCCAAAGTCGAACACTTGCAGAATTTGTTCCACATCGAAATTGGCATAGAAGTGTTTAGTCTATCGATCTTTAACCGAAAAATACCCATAGTCGAACCTTTGAGCCTTTGTACAGGGTCGAGGCTAATAATTCGAGAAACATAAATTGGCCAAAGTCGAACACTTGCAGAATTTGTTCCACTCAGAAATTAGCATAGGAGTACTCAGTCTATCGATCTTTAACCGAATAAATTATCCAAAGTCGAACACTTGCAGAATTTGTTCCACATCGAAATTAGCATAGAAGTGTTTAGTCTATCGATCTTTAACCGAAAAATACCCATAGTCGCACCTTTGAGCCTTTGTACAGGGTCGAGGCTAATAATTCGAGAAACATAAATTGGCCAAAGTCGAACACTTGCAGAATTTGTTCCACATCGAAATTGGCATAGAAGTGTTTAGTCTATCGATCTTTAACCGAAAAATACCCATAGTCGCACCTTTGAGCCTTTGTACAGGGTCGAGGCTAATAATTCGAGAAAACATAAATTGGCCAAAGTCGAACACTTGCAGAATTTGTTCCAAATCGAAATTGGCATAGAAGTGTTTAGTCTATCGATCTTTAACCGAAAAATAACCATAGTCGCACCTTTGAGTCTTTGTACGGGGTCGAGGCTAATAATTCGAGAAAACATAAATTAGCCAAAGTCGAACACGTGCACAATTTGTTCCACTCAGAAATTAGCATAGAAGTATTTAGTCTATCGATCTTTAACCGAAAAATACCCATAGTCGCACCTTTGAGCGTTTGTACAGGGTCGAGGCTAATAATTCGAGAAACATAAATTGGCCAAAGTCGAACACTTGCAGAATTTGTTCCACATCGAAATTGGCATAGAAGTGTTTAGTCTATCGATCTTTAACCGAAAAAAACCCATAGTCGCACCTTTGAGCCTTTGTACAGGGTCGAGGCTAATAATTCGAGAAAACATAAATTGGCGGCCAAAGTCGAACACTTGCAGAATTTGTTCCAAATCGAAATTGGCATAGAAGTGTTTAGTCTATCGATCTTTAACCGAAAAATAACCATAGTCGCACCTTTGAGTCTTTGTACGGGGTCGAGGCTAATAATTCGAGAAAACATAAATTGGCCAAAGTCGAACACGTGCACAATTTGTTCCACTCAGAAATTGGCATAGAAGTGTTTAGTCTAGCGATCTTTAACTGAAAAATACCCATAGTCGCACCTTTGAGCCTTTGTACAGGGTCGAGACCTGATATTCGAGAAAACATAAATTGGCCAAAGTCGAACACTTGCAGAATTTGTTCCACATCGAAATTGGCATAGAAGTGTTTAGTCTATCGATCTTTAACCGAAAAATACCCATAGTCGCACCTTTGAGCCTTTGTACAGGGTCGAGGCTAATAATTCGAGAAAACATAAATTGGCCAAAGACGAAACCTTGCAGAATTTGTTCCACTCAGAAATTATCATAGAAGTGTTTAGTCTATCGACCTTTAACCGAAAAATACCAATAGTCGCACCTTTGAGCCTTTGTACATTGTCGAGGCTAATAATTCGAAAAATATAAATTGGCCAAAGTCGAACACTTGCAGAATTTTTTCCACTCAGAAATTAGCATAGGAGTATTCAGTCCATCGACCTTTAACTGAAAAATACCAATAGTCGCACCTTTGAGCCTTTGTACAGGGTCGAGGCTAATAATTCGAGAAAACATAAATTGGCCAAAGTCGAAACCTTGCAGAATTTGTTCCACCCAGAAATTGGCATAGAAGTGTTTAGTTTAACGATCTTTAACTGAAAAATACCCATAGTCGCACCTTTGAGCCATTGTACAGGGTCGAGGCTAATAATTCGAGAAATGCAGAATTTGTTCCACCCAGAAATTGGCATAGAAGTGTTTAGTTTAACGATCTTTAACTGAAAAATACCCATAGTCGCACCTTGGAGCCTTTGTACAGGGTCGAGGCTAATAATTCGAGAAAACATAAATTGGCCAAAGTCGAACACTTGCAGAATTTGTTCCACTCAGAAATTAGCATAGGAGTACTCAGTCTATCGATCTTTAACCGAAAAATACCCATAGTCGCACCTTTGAACCTTTGTACAGGGTCGAGGCTAATAATTCGAGAAACATAAATTGGCCAAAGTCGAACACTTGTAGAATTTGTTCCACATCGAAATTGGCATAGAAGTGTTTAGTCTATCGATCTTTAACCGAAAAATACCCATAGTCGCACCTTTGAGCCTTTTTACAGGGTCGAGACCAGTTATTCGAGAAAACATAAATTGGCCAAAGTAGAACACTTGCAGAATTTGTTCCACATCGAAATTGGCATAGAATGTTTAGTCTATAGACCTTTAACAGAAAAATACCCATAGTCGCACCTTTGAGCCTTTGTACAGGGTCGATGCTAATAATTCGAGAAACATAAATTGGCCAAAGTCGAAACCTTGCAGAATTTGTTCCACATCGAAATTAGCATAGAAGTGTTTAGTCCATCGATCTTTAACCGAAAAATACCCATAGTCGCACCTTTGAGCCTTTGTATAGGGTCGAGGCCAGTTATTCGAGAAAACATAAATTGGCCAAAGTCGAAACCTTGCAGAATTTGTTCCACTCAGAAATTGGCATAGAAGTGTTTAGTCTAACGATCTTTAACCGAAAAATACCCATAGTCGCACCTTTGAGCCTTTGTACAGGGTCGAAGCTAATAATTCGAGAAAACATAAATTAGCCAAAGTCGAACACTTGCAGAATTTGTTCCACTCAGAAATTAGCATAGGAGTACTCAGTCTATCGATCTTTAACCGAAAAATACCCATAGTCGCACCTTTGAACCTTTGTACAGGGTCGAGGCTAATAATTCGAGAAACATAAATTGGCCAAAGTCGAACACTTGCAGAATTTGTTCCACATCGAAATTGGCATAGAAGTGTTTAGTCTATCGATCTTTAACTGAAAAATACCCATAGTCGCACCTTTGAGCCTTTATACAGGGTCGAAGCTAATAATTCGAGAAAACATAAATTGGCCAAAGTCGAACACTTGCAGAATTTGTTCCACTCAGAAATTAGCATAGGAGTACTCAGTCTATCGATCTTTAACCGAAAAATACCAATAGTCGCACCTTTGAAAATTTGTACAGGGCCGAGGCTAATAATTCGAGAAACATAAATTGGCCAAAGTCGAACACTTGCAGAATTTGTTCCACTCAGAAATTGGCATAGAAGTGTTTAGTCTATCGATCTTTAACCGAAAAATACCCATAGTCGAACCTTTGAGCCTTTGTACAGGGTCGAGGCTAATAATTCGAGTAACATAAATTGGCCAAAGTCGAACACTTGCAGAATTTGTTCCACATCGAAATTGGCATAGAAGTGTTTAGTCTATCGATCTTTAACCGAAAAATACCCATAGTCGAACCTTTGAGCCTTTGTACAGGGTCGAGGCTAATAATTCGAGAAACATAAATTGGCCAAAGTCGAACACTTGCAGAATTTGTTCCACTCAGAAATTAGCATAGGAGTACTCAGTCTATCGATCTTTAACCGAATAATACCCATAGTCGCACCTTTGAGCCTTTGTACAGGGTCGAGGCTAATAATTCGAGAAACATAAATTTGCCAAAGTCGAAACCTTGCAGAATTTGTTCCACTCAGAAATTGGCATAGAAGTGTTTAGTCTATCGATCTTTAACCGAAAAATACCCATAGTTGAACCTTTGAGCCTTTGTACAGGGTCGAGGCTAATAATTCGAGAAACATAAATTGGCCAAAGTCGAACACTTGCAGAATTTGTTCCACTCAGAAATTAGCATAGGAGTACTCAGTATATCGATCTTTAACCGAAAAATACCCATAGTCGCACCTTTGAACCTTTGTACAGGGTCGAGGCTAATAATTCGAGAAACATAAATTGGCCAAAGTCGAACACTTGCAGAATTTGTTCCACATCGAAATTGGCATAGAAGTGTTTAGTCTATCGAACTTTAACCGAAAAATACCCATAGTCGCACCTTTGAGCCTTTGTACAGGGTCGAAGCTAATAATTCGAGAAAACATAAATTGGCCAAAGTCGAAACCTTGCAGAATTTGTTCCACTCAGAAATTATCATAGAAGTGTTTAGTCTATCGACCTTTAACCGAAAGAAAACCCATAGTCGCACCTTGGAGCCTTTGTACAGGGTCGAGGCTAATAATTCGAGAAAACATAAATTGGCCAAAGTCGAACACTTGCAGAATTTGTTCCACTCAGAAATTAGCATAGGAGTACTCAGTCTATCGATCTTTAACCGAAAAATACCCATAGTCGCACCTTTGAACCTTTGTACAGGGTCGAGGCTAATAATTCGAGAAACATAAATTGGCCAAAGTCGAACACTTGCAGAATTTGTTCCACATCGAAATTGGCATAGAAGTGTTTAGTCTATCGATCTTTAACCGAAAAATACCCATAGTCGCACCTTTGAGCCTATTTACAGGGTCGAGACCAGTTATTCGAGAAAACATAAATTGGCCAAAGTAGAACACTTGCAGAATTTGTTCCACATCGAAATTGGCATAGAATGTTTAGTCTATAGACCTTTAACCGAAAAATACCCATAGTCGCACCTTTGAGCCTTTGTACAGGGTCGATGCTAATAATTCGGGAAACATAAATTGGCCAAAGTCGAACACTTGCAGAATTTGTTCCACATCGAAATTAGCATAGAAGTGTTTAGTCTATCGATCTTTAACCGAAAAATACCCATAGTCGCACCTTTGAGCCTTTGTACAGGGTCGAGGCTAATAATTCGAGAAACATAAATTGGCCAAAGTCGAACACTTGCAGAATTTGTTCCACATCGAAATTGGCATAGAAGTGTTTAGTCTATCGATCTTTAACCGAAAAATACCCATAGTCGCACCTTTGAGCCTTTGTACAGGGTCGAGGCTAATAATTCGAGAAAACATAAATTGGCCAAAGTCGAACACTTGCAGAATTTGTTCCAAAACGAAATTGGCATAGAAGTGTTTAGTCTATCGATCTTTAACCGAAAAATAACCATAGTCGCACCTTTGAGTCTTTGTACGGGGTCGAGGCTAATAATTCGAGAAAACATAAATTGGCCAAAGTCGAACACGTGCACAATTTGTTCCACTCAGAAATTGGCATAGAAGTGTTTAGTCTAGCGATCTTTAACTGAAAAATACCCATAGTGGCACCTTTGAGCCTTTGTACAGGGTCGAGGCTAATAATTCGAGAAAACATAAATTGGCCAAAGACGAAACCTTGCAGAATTTGTTCCACTCAGAAATTATCATAGAAGTGTTTAGTCTATCGACCTTTAACCGAAAAATACCAATAGTCGCACCTTTGAGCCTTTGTACATTGTCGAGGCTAATAATTCGAAAAATATAAATTGGCCAAAGTCGAACACTTGCAGAATTTGTTCCACATCGAAATTGGCATAGAAGTGTTTAGTCTATCGATCTTTAACCGAAAAATACCCATAGTCGCACCTTTGAGCCTTTGTACAGGGTCGAGGCTAATAATTCGAGAAAACATAAATTGGCCAAAGACGAAACCTTGCAGAATTTGTTCCACTCAGAAATTATCATAGAAGTGTTTAGTCTATCGACCTTTAACCGAAAAATACCAATAGTCGCACCTTTGAGCCTTTGTACATTGTCGAGGCTAATAATTCGAAAAATATAAATTGGCCAAAGTCGAACACTTTCAGAATTTTTTCCACTCAGAAATTAGCATAGGAGTATTCAGTCCATCGACCTTTAACTGAAAAATACCAATAGTCGCACCTTTGAGCCTTTGTACAGGGTCGAGGCTAATAATTCGAGAAAACATAAATTGGCCAAAGTCGAAACCTTGCAGAATTTGTTCCACCCAGAAATTGGCATAGAAGTGTTTAGTTTAACGATCTTTAACTGAAAAATACCCATAGTCGCACCTTTGAGCCATTGTACAGGGTCGAGGCTAATAATTCGAGAAATGCAGAATTTGTTCCACTCAGAAATTAGCATAGGAGTACTCAGTCTATCGATCTTTAACCGAAAAATACCCATAGTCGAACCTTTGAGCCTTTGTACAGGGTCGAGGCTAATAATTCGAGAAACATAAATTGGCCAAAGTCGAACACTTGCAGAATTTGTTCCACTCAGAAATTAGCATAGGAGTACTCAGTCTATCGATCTTTAACCGAATAATACCCATAGTCGCACCTTTGAGCCTTTGTACAGGGTCGAGGCTAATAATTCGAGAAACATAAATTTGCCAAAGTCGAAACCTTGCAGAATTTGTTCCACTCAGAAATTGGCATAGAAGTGTTTAGTCTATCGAACTTTAACCGAAAAATACCCATAATCGCACCTTTGAACCTTTGTACAGGGTCGAGGCTAATAATTCGAGAAACATAAATTGGCCAAAGTCGAACACTTGCAGAATTTGTTCCACATCGAAATTGACATAGAAGTGTTTAGTCTGTCGAACTTTAACCGAAAAATACCCATAGTCGCACCTTTGAGCCTTTGTACAGGGTCGAAGCTAATAATTCGAGAAAACATAAATTGGCCAAAGTCGAAACCTTGCAGAATTTGTTCCACTCAGAAATTGGCATAGAAGTGTTTAGTTTAACGATCTTTAACTGAAAAATACCCATATCGCACCTTTGAGCCTTTGTACAGGGTCGAGGCTAATAATTCGAAAAATATAAATTGGAAAAAGTCGAACACTTGCAGAACTTGTTCCACTCAGAAATTAGTATAGGAGTATTCAGTCTATCGACCTTTAACTGAAAAATACCCATAGTCGCACCTTTGAGCCTTTGTACAGGGTCGAGGCTAATAATTCGAGAAAACATAAATTGGCCAAAGTCGAAACCTTGCAGAATTTGTTCCACTCAGAAATTGGCATAGAAGTGTTTAGTCTATCGATCTTTAACCGAAAAATACCCATAGTCGAACCTTTGAGCCTTTGTACAGGGTCGAGGCTAATAATTCGAGAAACATAAATTGGCCAAAGTCGAACACTTGCAGAATTTGTTCCACTCAGAAATTAGCATAGGAGTACTCAGTCTATCGATCTTTAACCGAAAAATACCCATAGTCGCACCTTTGAACCTTTGTACAGGGTCGAGGCTAATAATTCGAGAAACATAAATTGGCCAAAGTCGAACACTTGTAGAATTTGTTCCACATCGAAATTGGCATAGAAGTGTTTAGTCTATCGATCTTTAACCGAAAAATACCCATAGTCGCACCTTTGAGCCTTTTTACAGGGTCGAGACCAGTTATTCGAGAAAACATAAATTGGCCAAAGTAGAACACTTGCAGAATTTGTTCCACATCGAAATTGGCATAGAATGTTTAGTCTATAGACCTTTAACCGAAAAATACCCATAGTCGCACCTTTGAGCCTTTGTACAGGGTCGATGCTAATAATTCGAGAAACATAAATTGGCCAAAGTCGAAACCTTGCAGAATTTGTTCCACATCGAAATTAGCATAGAAGTGTTTAGTCCATCGATCTTTAACCGAAAAATACCCATAGTCGCACCTTTGAGCCTTTGTACAGGGTCGAGGCCAGTTATTCGAGAAAACATAAATTGGCCAAAGTCGAAACCTTGCAGAATTTGTTCCACTCAGAAATTGGCATAGAAGTGTTTAGTCTAACGATCTTTAACCGAAAAATACCCATAGTCGCACCTTTGAGCCTTTGTACAGGGTCGAAGCTAATAATTCGAGAAAACATAAATTAGCCAAAGTCGAACACTTGCAGAATTTGTTCCACTCAGAAATTAGCATAGGAGTACTCAGTCTATCGATCTTTAACCGAAAAATACCCATAGTCGCACCTTTGAACCTTTGTACAGGGTCGAGGCTAATACTTCGAGAAACATAAATTGGCCAAAGTCGAACACTTGCAGAATTTGTTCCACATCGAAATTGGCATAGAAGTGTTTAGTCTATCGAGCTTTAACCGAAAAATACCCATAGTCGCACCTTTGAGCCTTTGTACAGGGTCGAAGCTAATAATTCGAGAAAACATAAATTGGCCAAAGTCGAAACCTTGCAGAATTTGTTCCACTCAGAAATTATCATAGAAGTGTTTAGTCTATCGACCTTTAACCGAAAGAAAACCCATAGTCGCACCTTGGAGCCTTTGTACAGGGTCGAGGCTAATAATTCGAGAAAACATAAATTGGCCAAAGTCGAACACTTGCAGAATTTGTTCCACTCAGAAATTAGCATAGGAGTACTCAGTCTATCGATCTTTAACCGAAAAATACCCATAGTCGCACCTTTGAACCTTTGTACAGGGTCGAGGCTAATAATTCGAGAAACATAAATTGGCCAAAGTCGAACACTTGCAGAATTTGTTCCACATCGAAATTGGCATAGAAGTGTTTAGTCTATCGATCTTTAACCGAAAAATACCCATAGTCGCACCTTTGAGCCTATTTACAGGGTCGAGACCAGTTATTCGAGAAAACATAAATTGGCCAAAGTAGAACACTTGCAGAATTTGTTCCACATCGAAATTGGCATAGAATGTTTAGTCTATAGACCTTTAACCGAAAAATACCGATAGTCGCACCTTTGAGCCTTTGTACAGGGTCGATGCTAATAATTCGGGAAACATAAATTGGCCAAAGTCGAACACTTGCAGAATTTGTTCCACATCGAAATTAGCATAGAAGTGTTTAGTCTATCGATCTTTAACCGAAAAATACCCATAGTCGCACCTTTGAGCCTTTGTACAGGGTCGAGGCTAATAATTCGAGAAACATAAATTGGCCAAAGTCGAACACTTGCAGAATTTGTTCCACATCGAAATTGGCATAGAAGTGTTTAGTCTATCGATCTTTAACCGAAAAATACTCATAGTCGCACCTTTGAGCCTTTGTACAGGGTCGAGGCTAATAATTCGAGAAAACATAAATTGGCCAAAGTCGAACACTTGCAGAATTTGTTCCAAATCGAAATTGGCATAGAAGTGTTTAGTCTATCGATCTTTAACCGAAAAATACCCATAGTCGCACCTTTGAGCCTTTGTACAGGGTCGAGGCCAGTTATTCGAGAAAACATAAATTTGCCAAAGTCGAAACCTTGCAGAATTTGTTCCACTCAGAAATTGGCATAGAAGTGTTTAGTCTATCGATCTTTAACCGAAAAATACCCATAGTCGAACCTTTGAGCCTTTGTACAGGGTCGAGGCTAATAATTCGAGAAACATAAATTGGCCAAAGTCGAACACTTGCAGAATTTGTTCCACTCAGAAATTAGCATAGGAGTACTCAGTCTATCGATCTTTAACCGAAAAATACCCATAGTCGCACCTTTGAACCTTTGTACAGGGTCGAGGCTAATAATTCGAGAAACATAAATTGGCCAAAGTCGAACACTTGCAGAATTTGTTCCACATCGAAATTGGCATAGAAGTATTTAGTCTATCGATCTTTAACCGAAAAATACCCATAGTCGCACCTTTGAGCCTTTGTACAGGGTCGAAGCTAATAATTCGAGAAAACATAAATTAGCCAAAGTCGAAACCTTGCAGAATTTGTTCCACTCAGAAATTGGCATAGAAGTGTTTAGTCTAACGATCTTTAACTGAAAAATACCCATAGTCGCACCTTTGAGCCTTTGTACAGGGTCGAGGCTAATAATTCGAGAAAACATAAATTTGCCAACGTCGAAACCTTGCAGAATTTGTTCCACTCAGAAATTGGCATAGAAGTGTTTAGTCTATCGATCTTTAACCGAAAAATACCCATAGTCGAACCTTTGAGCCTTTGTACAGGGTCGAGGCTAATAATTCGAGAAACATAAATTGGCCAAAGTCGAACACTTGCAGAATTTGTTCCACTCAGAAATTGGCATAGAAGTGTTTAGTCTATCGATCTTTAACCGAAAAATACCCATAGTCGAACCTTTGAACCTTTGTACAGGGTCGAGGCTAATAATTCGAGAAACATAAATTGGCCAAATTCGAACACTTGCAGAATTTCTTCCACATCGAAATTGGCATAGAAGTGTTTAGTCTATCGACCTTTAACCGAAAAATACCCATAGTCGCACCTTTGAGCCTTTGTACAGGGTCGAAGCTAATAATTCGAGAAAACATAAATTGGCCAAATTCGAACACTTGCAGAATTTGTTCCACATCGAAATTGACATAGAAGTGTTTAGTCTATCGATCTTTAACCGAAAATACCCATAGTCGCACCTTTGAGCATTTGTACAGGGTCGAGGATAATAATTCGAAAAATATAAATTGGCAAAAGTCGAACAAGTGCAGAATTTGTTCAACTCAGAAATTAGCATAGAAGTGTTTAGTCTATCGACCTTTAACCGAAAAATACCCATAGTCGCCCCTTTGAGCCTTTGTACAGGGTCGAGGCTAATAATTCGAAAAATATAAATTGGCCAAAGTCGAACAAGTGCAGAATTTGTTCCACATCGAAATTGGCATAGAAGTGTTTAGTCTATCGATCTTTAACCGAAAAATACCCATAGTCGCACCTTTGAGCCTTTGTACAGGGTCGAGGCTAATAATTCGAGAAAACATAAATTGGCCAAAGTCGAACACTTGCAGAATTTGTTCCAAATCGAAATTGGCATAGAAGTGTTTAGTCTATCGGTCTTTAACCGAAAAATAACCATAGTCGCACCTTTGAGTCTTTGTACAGGGTCGAGGCTAATAATTCGAGAAAACATAAATTGGCCAAAGTCGAAACCTTGCAGAATTTGTTCCACATCGAAATTAGCATAGAAGTGTTTAGTCCATCGATCTTTAACCGAAAAATACCCATAGTCGCACCTTTGAGCCTTTGTACAGGGTCGAGGCCAGTTATTCGAGAAAACATAAATTGGCCAAAGTCGAAACCTTGCAGAATTTGTTCCACTCAGAAATTGGCATAGAAGTGTTTAGTCTAACGATCTTTAACCGAAAAATACCCATAGTCGCACCTTTGAGCCTTTGTACAGGGTCGAAGCTAATAATTCGAGAAAACATAAATTAGCCAAAGTCGAACACTTGCAGAATTTGTTCCACATCGAAATTGGCATAGAAGTGTTTAGTCTATCGATCTTTAACCGAAAAATACTCATAGTCGCACCTTTGAGCCTTTGTACAGGGTCGAGGCTAATAATTCGAGAAAACATAAATTGGCCAAAGTCGAACACTTGCAGAATTTGTTCCAAATCGAAATTGGCATAGAAGTGTTTAGTCTATCGATCTTTAACCGAAAAATACCCATAGTCGCACCTTTGAGCCTTTGTACAGGGTCGAGGCCAGTTATTCGAGAAAACATAAATTTGCCAAAGTCGAAACCTTGCAGAATTTGTTCCACTCAGAAATTGGCATAGAAGTGTTTAGTCTATCGATCTTTAACCGAAAAATACCCATAGTCGAACCTTTGAGCCTTTGTACAGGGTCGAGGCTAATAATTCGAGAAACATAAATTGGCCAAAGTCGAACACTTGCAGAATTTGTTCCACTCAGAAATTAGCATAGGAGTACTCAGTCTATCGATCTTTAACCGAAAAATACCCATAGTCGCACCTTTGAACCTTTGTACAGGGTCGAGGCTAATAATTCGAGAAACATAAATTGGCCAAAGTCGAACACTTGCAGAATTTGTTCCAAATCGAAATTGGCATAGAAGTGTTTAGTCTATCGATCTTTAACCGAAAAATACCCATAGTCGCACCTTTGAGCCTTTGTACAGGGTCGAGGCCAGTTATTCGAGAAAACATAAATTTGCCAAAGTCGAAACCTTGCAGAATTTGTTCCACTCAGAAATTGGCATAGAAGTGTTTAGTCTATCGATCTTTAACCGAAAAATACCCATAGTCGAACCTTTGAGCCTTTGTACAGGGTCGAGGCTAATAATTCGAGAAACATAAATTGGCCAAAGTCGAACACTTGCAGAATTTGTTCCACTCAGAAATTAGCATAGGAGTACTCAGTCTATCGATCTTTAACCGAAAAATACCCATAGTCGCACCTTTGAACCTTTGTACAGGGTCGAGGCTAATAATTCGAGAAACATAAATTGGCCAAAGTCGAACACTTGCAGAATTTGTTCCACATCGAAATTGGCATAGAAGTATTTAGTCTATCGATCTTTAACCGAAAAATACCCATAGTCGCACCTTTGAGCCTTTGTACAGGGTCGAAGCTAATAATTCGAGAAAACATAAATTAGCCAAAGTCGAAACCTTGCAGAATTTGTTCCACTCAGAAATTGGCATAGAAGTGTTTAGTCTAACGATCTTTAACTGAAAAATACCCATAGTCGCACCTTTGAGCCTTTGTACAGGGTCGAGGCTAATAATTCGAGAAAACATAAATTTGCCAACGTCGAAACCTTGCAGAATTTGTTCCACTCAGAAATTGGCATAGAAGTGTTTAGTCTATCGATCTTTAACCGAAAAATACCCATAGTCGAACCTTTGAGCCTTTGTACAGGGTCGAGGCTAATAATTCGAGAAACATAAATTGGCCAAAGTCGAACACTTGCAGAATTTGTTCCACTCAGAAATTGGCATAGAAGTGTTTAGTCTATCGATCTTTAACCGAAAAATACCCATAGTCGAACCTTTGAACCTTTGTACAGGGTCGAGGCTAATAATTCGAGAAACATAAATTGGCCAAATTCGAACACTTGCAGAATTTCTTCCACATCGAAATTGGCATAGAAGTGTTTAGTCTATCGACCTTTAACCGAAAAATACCCATAGTCGCACCTTTGAGCCTTTGTACAGGGTCGAAGCTAATAATTCGAGAAAACATAAATTGGCCAAATTCGAACACTTGCAGAATTTGTTCCACATCGAAATTGACATAGAAGTGTTTAGTCTATCGATCTTTAACCGAAAATACCCATAGTCGCACCTTTGAGCATTTGTACAGGGTCGAGGATAATAATTCGAAAAATATAAATTGGCAAAAGTCGAACAAGTGCAGAATTTGTTCAACTCAGAAATTAGCATAGAAGTGTTTAGTCTATCGACCTTTAACCGAAAAATACCCATAGTCGCCCCTTTGAGCCTTTGTACAGGGTCGAGGCTAATAATTCGAAAAATATAAATTGGCCAAAGTCGAACAAGTGCAGAATTTGTTCCACATCGAAATTGGCATAGAAGTGTTTAGTCTATCGATCTTTAACCGAAAAATACCCATAGTCGCACCTTTGAGCCTTTGTACAGGGTCGAGGCTAATAATTCGAGAAAACATAAATTGGCCAAAGTCGAACACTTGCAGAATTTGTTCCAAATCGAAATTGGCATAGAAGTGTTTAGTCTATCGGTCTTTAACCGAAAAATAACCATAGTCGCACCTTTGAGTCTTTGTACAGGGTCGAGGCTAATAATTCCAGAAAACATAAATTGGCCAAAGTCGAAACCTTGCAGAATTTGTTCCACATCGAAATTAGCATAGAAGTGTTTAGTCCATCGATCTTTAACCGAAAAATACCCATAGTCGCACCTTTGAGCCTTTGTACAGGGTCGAGGCCAGTTATTCGAGAAAACATAAATTGGCCAAAGTCGAAACCTTGCAGAATTTGTTCCACTCAGAAATTGGCATAGAAGTGTTTAGTCTAACGATCTTTAACCGAAAAATACCCATAGTCGCACCTTTGAGCCTTTGTACAGGGTCGAAGCTAATAATTCGAGAAAACATAAATTAGCCAAAGTCGAACACTTGCAGAATTTGTTCCACTCAGAAATTAGCATAGGAGTACTCAGTCTATCGATCTTTAACCGAAAAATACCCATAGTCGCACCTTTGAACCTTTGTACAGGGTCGAGGCTAATAATTCGAGAAACATAAATTGGCCAAAGTCGAACACTTGCAGAATTTGTTCCACATCGAAATTGGCATAGAAGTGTTTAGTCTATCGATCTTTAACTGAAAAATACCCATAGTCGCACCTTTGAGCCTTTATACAGGGTCGAAGCTAATAATTCGAGAAAACATAAATTGGCCAAAGTCGAACACTTGCAGAATTTGTTCCACTCAGAAATTAGCATAGGAGTACTCAGTCTATCGATCTTTAACCGAAAAATACCCATAGTCGCACCTTTGAAAATTTGTACAGGGTCGAGGCTAATAATTCGAGAAACATAAATTGGCCAAAGTCGAACACTTGCAGAATTTGTTCCACTCAGAAATTGGCATAGAAGTGTTTAGTCTATCGATCTTTAACCGAAAAATACCCATAGTCGAACCTTTGAGCCTTTGTACAGGGTCGAGGCTAATAATTCGAGAAACATAAATTGGCCAAAGTCGAACACTTGCAGAATTTGTTCCACATCGAAATTGGCATAGAAGTGTTTAGTCTACCGATTTTTAACCGAAAAATACCCATAGTCGAACCTTTGAGCCTTTGTACAGGGTCGAGGCTAATAATTCGAGAAACATAAATTGGCCAAAGTCGAACATTTGCAGAATTTGTTCCACTCAGAAATTAGCATAGGAGTACTCAGTCTATCGATCTTTAACCGAATAATACCCATAGTCGCACCTTTGAGCCTTTGTACAGGGTCGAGGCTAATAATTCGAGAAACATAAATTTGCCAAAGTCGAAACCTTGCAGAATTTGTTCCACTCAGAAATTGGCATAGAAGTGTTTAGTCTATCGATCTTTAACCGAAAAATACCCATAGTCGAACCTTTGAGCCTTTGTACAGGGTCGAGGCTAATAATTCGAGAAACATAAATTGGCCAAAGTAGAACACTTGCAGAATTTGTTCCACTCAGAAATTAGCATAGGAGTACTCAGTCTATCGATCTTTAACCGAAAAATATCCATAGTCGCACCTTTGAACCTTTGTACAGGGTCGAGGCTAATAATTCGAGAAACATAAATTGGCCAAAGTCGAACACTTGCAGAATTTGTTCCACATCGAAATTGGCATAGAAGTGTTTAGTCTATCGAACTTTAACCGAAAAATACCCATAGTCGCACCTTTGAGCCTTTGTACAGGGTCGAAGCTAATAATTCGAGAAAACATAAATTGGCCAAAGTCGAAACCTTGCAGAATTTGTTCCACTCAGAAATTATCATAGAAGTGTTTAGTCTATCGACCTTTAACCGAAAGAAAACCCATAGTCGCACCTTTGAGCCTTTGTACAGGGTCGAGGCTAATAATTCGAGAAACATAAATTGGCCAAAGTCGAACACTTGCAGAATTTGTTCCACTCAGAAATTAGCATAGGAGTACTCAGTCTATCGATCTTTAACCGAAAAATACCCATAGTCGCACCTTTGAACCTTTGTACAGGGTCGAGGCTAATAATTCGAGAAACATAAATTGGCCAAAGTCGAACACTTGCAGAATTTGTTCCACATCGAAATTGGCATAGAAGTGTTTAGTCTATCGATCTTTAACCGAAAAATACCCATAGTCGAACCTTTGAGCCTTTGTACAGGGTCGAGGCTAATAATTCGAGAAACATAAATTGGCCAAAGTCGAAACCTTGCAGAATTTGTTCCACTCAGAAATTAGCATAGGAGTACTCAGTCTATCGATCTTTAACCGAAAAATACCCATAGTCGCACCTTTGAACCTTTGTACAGGGTCGAGGCTAATAATTCGAGAAACATAAATTGGCCAAAGTCGAACACTTGCAGAATTTGTTCCACATCGAAATTGGCATAGAAGTGTTTAGTCTATCGATCTTTAACCGAAAAATACCCATAGTCGCACCTTTGAGCCTTTTTACAGGGTCGAGACCAGTTATTCGAGAAAACATAAATTGGCCAAAGTAGAACACTTGCAGAATTTGTTCCACATCGAAATTGGCATAGAATGTTTAGTTTATAGACCTTTAACCGAAAAATACCCATAGTCGCACCTTTCAGCCTTTGTACAGGGTCGATGCTAATAATTCGAGAAACAAATTGGCCAAAGTCGAACACTTGCAGAATTTGTTCCACATCGAAATTAGCATAGAAGTGTTTAGTCTATCGATCTTTAACCGAAAAATACCCATAGTCGCACCTTTGAGCCTTTGTACAGGGTCGAGGCTAATAATTCGAGAAACATAAATTGGCCAAAGTCGAACACTTGCAGAATTTGTTCCACATCGAAATTGGCATAGAAGTGTTTAGTCTATCGATCTTTAACCGAAAAATACCCATAGTCGCACCTTTGAGCCTTTGTACAGGGTCGAGGCTAATAATTCGAGAAAACATAAATTGGCCAAAGTCGAACACTTGCAGAATTTGTTCCAAATCGAAATTGGCATAGAAGTGTTTAGTCTATCGATCTTTAACCGAAAAATAAACCATAGTCGCACCTTTGAGTCTTTGTACGGGGTCGAGGCTAATAATTCGAGAAAACATAAATTGGCCAAAGTCGAACACGTGCACAATTTGTTCCACTCAGAAATTGGCATAGAAGTGTTTAGTCTAGCGATCTTTAACTGAAAAATACCCATAGTCGCACCTTTGAGCCTTTGTACAGGGTCGAGGCTAATAATTCGAGAAAACATAAATTGGCCAAAGACGAAACCTTGCAGAATTTGTTCCACTCAGAAATTATCATAGAAGTGTTTAGTCTATCGACCTTTAACCGAAAAATACCAATAGTCGCACCTTTGAGCCTTTGTACATTGTCGAGGCTAATAATTCGAAAAATATAAATTGGCCAAAGTCGAACACTTGCAGAATTTGTTCCACATCGAAATTGGCATAGAAGTGTTTAGTCTATCGATCTTTAACCGAAAAATACCCATAGTCGCACCTTTGAGCCTTTGTACAGGGTCGAGGCTAATAATTCGAGAAAACATAAATTGGCCAAAGACGAAACCTTGCAGAATTTGTTCCACTCAGAAATTATCATAGAAGTGTTTAGTCTATCGACCTTTAACCGAAAAATACCAATAGTCGCACCTTTGAGCCTTTGTACATTGTCGAGGCTAATAATTCGAAAAATATAAATTGGCCAAAGTCGAACACTTGCAGAATTTTTTCCACTCAGAAATTAGCATAGGAGTATTCAGTCCATCGACCTTTAACTGAAAAATACTAATAGTCGCACCTTTGAGCCTTTGTACAGGGTCGAAGCTAATAATTCGAGAAAACATAAATTGGCCAAAGTCGAAACCTTGCAGAATTTGTTCCACCCAGAAATTGGCATAGAAGTGTTTAGTTTAACGATCTTTAACTGAAAAATACCCATAGTCGCACCTTTGAGCCATTGTACAGGGTCGAGGCTAATAATTCGAGAAATGCAGAATTTGTTCCACTCAGAAATTAGCATAGGAGTACTCAGACTATCGATCTTTAACCGAAAAATACCCATAGTCGAACCTTTGAGCCTTTGTACAGGGTCGAGGCTAATAATTCGAGAAACATAAATTGGCCAAAGTCGAACACTTGCAGAATTTGTTCCACTCAGAAATTAGCATAGGAGTACTCAGTCTATCGATCTTTAACCGAATAATACCCATAGTCGCACCTTTGAGCCTTTGTACAGGGTCGAGGCTAATAATTCGAGAAACATAGATTTGCCAAAGTCGAAACCTTGCAGAATTTGTTCCACTCAGAAATTGGCATAGAAGTGTTTAGTCTATCGAACTTTAACCGAAAAATACCCATAATCGCACCTTTGAACCTTTGTACAGGGTCGAGGCTAATAATTCGAGAAACATAAATTGGCCAAAGTCGAACACTTGCAGAATTGGTTCCACATCGAAATTGACATAGAAGTGTTTAGTCTATCGAACTTTAACCGAAAAATACCCATAGTCGCACCTTTGAGCCTTTGTACAGGGTCGAAGCTAATAATTCGAGAAAACATAAATTGGCCAAAGTCGAAACCTTGCAGAATTTGTTCCACTCAGAAATTGGCATAGAAGTGTTTAGTTTAACGATCTTTAACTGAAAAATACCCATATCGCACCTTTGAGCCTTTGTACTGGGTCGAGGCTAATAATTCGAAAAATATAAATTGGAAAAAGTCGAACACTTGCAGAACTTGTTCCACTCAGAAATTAGCATAGGAGTATTCAGTCTATCGACCTTTAACTGAAAAATACCCATAGTCGCACCTTTGAGCCTTTGTACAGGGTCGAGGCAATAATTCGAGAAACATAAATTGGCCAAAGTCGAACACTTGCAGAATTTGTTCCACTCAGAAATTAGCATAGGAGTACTCAGTCTATCGATCTTTAACCGAAAAATACCCATAGTCGCACCTTTGAACCTTTGTACAGGGTCGAGGCTAATAATTCGAGAAACATAAATTGGCCAAATTCGAACACTTGCAGAATTTCTTCCACATCGAAATTGGCATAGAAGTGTTTAGTCTATCGATCTTTAACCGAAAAATACCCATAGTCGCACCTTTGAGCCTTTGTACAGGGTCGAAGCTAATAATTCGAGAAAACATAAATTGGCCAAAGTCGAAACCTTGCAGAATTTGTTCCACTCAGAAATTATCATAGGAGTACTCAGTCTATCGATCTTTAACCGAAAAATACCCATAGTCGCACCTTTGAACCTTTGTACAGGGTCGAGGCTAATAATTCGAGAAACATAAATTGGCCAAATTCGAACACTTGCAGAATTTCTTCCACATCGAAATTGGCATAGAAGTGTTTAGTCTATCGACCTTTAACCGAAAAATACCCATAGTCGCACCTTTGAGCCTTTGTACAGGGTCGAAGCTAATAATTCGAGAAAACATAAATTGGCCAAATTCGAACACTTGCAGAATTTGTTCCACATCGAAATTGACATAGAAGTGTTTAGTCTATCGATCTTTAACCGAAAATACCCATAGTCGCACCTTTGAGCATTTGTACAGGGTCGAGGATAAAATTCGAAAAATATAAATTGGCCAAAGTCGAACAAGTGCAGAATTTGTTCAACTCAGAAATTAGCATAGAAGTGTTTAGTCTATCGACCTTTAACCGAAAAATACCCATAGTCGCCCCTTTGAGCCTTTGTACAGGGTCGAGGCTAATAATTCGAAAAATATAAATTGGCCAAAGTCGAACAAGTGCAGAATTTGTTCCACATCGAAAGTGGCATAGAAGTGTTTAGTCTATCGATCTTTAACCGAAAAATACCCATAGTCGCACCTTTGAGCCTTTGTACAGGGTCGAGGCTAATAATTCGAGAAACCATAAATTGGCCAAAGTCGAACACTTGCAGAATTTGTTCCAAATCGAAATTGGCATAGAAGTCTTTAGTCTATCGATCTTTAACCGAAAAATAACCATAGTCGCACCTTTGAGTCTTTGTACAGGGTCGAGGCTAATAATTCGAGAAAACATAAATTGGCCAAAGTCGAAACCTTGCAGAATTTGTTCCACATCGAAATTAGCATAGAAGTGTTTAGTCCATCGATCTTTAACCGAAAAATACCCATAGTCGCACCTTTGAGCCTTTGTACAGGGTCGAGGCCAGTTATTCGAGAAAACATACCCATAGTCGCACCTTTGAGCCTTTGTACAGGGTCGAGACCAGTTATTCGAGAAAACATAAATTGGCCAAAGTCGAAACCTTGCAGAATTTGTTCCACTCAGAAATTAGCATAGGAGTGTTTAGAATAAAAAATAATAAGTATTGTCTATCGACCTTTAACCGAAAAATACCCATAGTCGCACCTTTGAGCCTTTGTACAGGGTCGAGACCAGTTATTCGAGAAAACATAAATTGGGCAAAGTCGAACACGTGCAGAATTTGTTCCACTCAGAAATTGGCATAGAAGTATTTAGTCTAACGATCTTTAACTGAAAAATACCCATAGTCGCACCTTTGAGCCTTTGTACAGGGTCGAGACCAGTTATTCGAGAAAACATAAATTGGCCAAAGTCGAAACCTTGCAGAATTTGTTCCACTCAGAAATTGGCATAGGAGTACTCAGTCTATCGATCTTTAACCGAAAAATACCCATGGTCGCCCCTTTAAACCTTTGTACAGGGTCGAGGCTAATAATTCGAAAAATATAAATTGGCCAAAGTCGAACACTTGCAGAATTTGTTCCACTCAGAAATTAACAAGGAGTATTCAGTCTATCGACCTTTAACTGAAAAATACCCATAGTCGCACCTTTGAGCCTTTGTACAAGGTCGAGGCTAATAATTCGAGAAAACATAAATTGGCCAAAGTCGAAACCTTGCAGAATTTGTTCCACATCGAAATTAGCATAGAAGTGTTTAGTCTATCGACCTTTAACCGAAAAATACCCATAGTCGCACCTTTGAGCCTTTGTACAGGGTCGAGGCTAATAATTCGAGAAAACATAAATTGGCCAAAGTCGAACACTTGCAGAATTTGTTCCACTCAGAAATTAACAAGGAGTATTCAGTCTATCGACCTTTAACTGAAAAATATACATAGTCGCACCTTTGAGCCTTTGTACAGGGTCGAGGCTAATAATTCGAGAAACATAAATTGGCCAAAGTCGAACACTTGCAGAATTTATTCCACATCGAAATTGGCATAGAAGTGTTTAGTCTATCGACCTTTAACCGAAAAATACCCATAGTCGCACCTTTGAGGCTTTGTACAGGGTCGAGGCTAATAATTCGAGAAAACATAAATTGGCCAAAGTCGAAACCTTGCAGAAGTTGTTCCACTCAGAAATTAGCATAGAAGTGTTTAGTCTATCGATCTTTAACCGAAAAATACTCATAATCACACCTTTGAGCCTTTGTACAGGGTCGAGGCTAATAATTCGAGAAAACATAAATTGCCCAAAGTCGAAACCTTGCAGAATTTGTTCCACTCAGAAATTAGCGTAGAAGTGTTTAGTCTATCGACCTTTAACCGATAAATACCCATAGTCGCACCTTTGAGCCTTTGTACAGGGTCGAGACCAGTTATTCGAGAAAGCATAAATTGGCCAAAGTCGAAACCTTGCAGAATTTGTTCCACTCAGAAATTGGCATAGAAGTGTTTAGTTTAACGATCTTTAACTGAAAAATATACATAGTCGCACCTTTGAGCCTTTGTACAGGGTCGAGGCTAATAATTCGAGAAAACATAAATTGGCCAATGTCGAAACCTTGCAGAATTTGTTCCACTCAGAAATTAGCATAGAAGTGTTTAGTCTATCGACCTTTAACCGAAAAATACCCATAGTCGCACATTTGAGCCTTTGTACAGGGTCGAGGCAATAATTCGAAAAATATAAATTGGCCAAAGTCGAACACGTGCAGAATTTGTTCCACTCGGAAATTAGCATAGGAGTACTCAGTCTATCGACCTTTAACCGAAAAATACCCATAGTCGCACCTTTGAACCTTTGTACAGGGTCGAGGCTAATAATTCGAAAAATATAAATTGGCCAAAGTCGAACACTTGCAGAATTTGTTCCATTCAGAAATTAGCATAGGAGTATTCAGTCTATCGACCTTTAACTGAAAAATATCCATAGTCACACCTTTGAGCCTTTTACAGGGTTGAGACCAGTTATTCGAGAAAACATAAATTGGCAAAATTCGAAACCTTGCAGAATTTGTTCCACTCAGAAATTAGCATAGGAGTATTCAGTGTATCGACCTTTAACTGAAAAATACCCATAGTCGCACCTTTGAGAATTGTACAGGGTCGAGACCAGTTAATCGAGCAAACATAAATTGGCCAAAGTCGAACACTTGCAGAGTTTGTTCCACTCAGAAATTAGCATAGGAGTATTCAGTGTATCGACCTTTATCTGAAAAATACCCATAGTCGCACCTTTGAGCCTTTGTACAGGGTCGAGACCAGTTAATCGAGAAATCATAAATTGGCCAAAGTCGAAACCTTGCAGAATTTGTTCCACTCAGAAATTAGCATAGGAGTGTTTAGTCTATCGACCTTTAATCGAAAAATACCCATAGTCGCACCTTTGAGCCTTTGTACAGGGTCGAGGCAATAATTCGAAACATATAAATTGGCCAAAGTCGAACACGTGCAGAATTTGTTCCACTCGGAAATTAGCATAGGAGTACTCAGTCTATCGATCTTTAACCGAAAAATACCCATAGTCGCACCTTTGAACCTTTGTACAGGGTCGAGGCTAATAATTCGAAAAATATAAATTGGCCAAAGTCGAACACTTGCAGAATTTGTTCCACTCAGAAATTGGCATAGAAGTGTTTAGTCTAACGATCTTTAACTGAAAAATACCCATAGTCGCACCTTTGAGCCTTTGTACAGGGTCGAGACCAGTTATTCGAGAAAACATAAATTGGCCAAAATCGAAACCTTGCAGAATTTGTTCCACTCAGAAATTGGCATAGAAGTGTTTAGTCTAACGATCTTTAACTGAAAAATACCCATAGTCGCACCTTTGAGCCTTTGTACGGGGTCGAGACCAGTTATTCGAGAAAACATAAATTGGCCAAAGTCGAAACCTTGCAGAATTTGTTCCACTCAGAAATTAGCATAGGAGTGTTTAGAATAAAAAATAATAAATATTGTCTATCGACCTTTAACCGAAAAATACCCATAGTCGCACCTTTGAGCCTTTGTACAGGGTCGAGGCTAATAATTCTGGAAACCTAAATTGGCCAAAGTAGAAACTTTGCAGAATTTGTTCCACTCAGAAATTAGCATAGGAGTACTCAGTCTATCGATCTGTAACCGGAAAATACCCATTGTCGGACCTTTGAGCCTTTGTACAGGGTCGAGACCAGTTATTCGAGAAAACATAAATTGGCCAAAGTCGAAACCTTGCAGAAATTGTTCCACTCAGAAATTGGCATAGAAGTGTTTAGTCTAACGATCTTTAACTGAAAAATATCCATAGTCGCACCTTTGAGCCTTTGTACAGGGTCGAGACCAGTTATTCGAGAAAACATAAATTGGCCAAAGTCGAAACCTTGCAGAATTTGTTCCACTCAGAAATTAGCATAGGAGTGTTTAGTCTATCGACCTATAACCAAAAATACCCATAGTCGCACCTTTGAGCTTTTGTACAGGGTCGAGACCAGTTATTCTAGAAAACATAGATTGGCCAAAGTCGAAACCTTGCAGAATTTGTTCCACTCAGAAATTGGCATAGGGGTATTTAGTCTATCGATCTTTAACTGAAAAATACGCATAGTCGCACCTTTGAGCCTTTGTACAGGGTCGAGACCAGTTATTCGAGAAAACATAAATTGGCCAAAGTCGAAACCTTGCAGAATTTGTTCCGCTCAGAAATTAACATAGGAGTACTCAGTCTATCGATCTTTAACCGAAAAATACCCATAGTCGCACCTTTGAGCCTTTGTACAGGGTCGAGACCAGTTATTCGAGAAAACATAAATTGGCCAAAGTCTCGAAACCTTGCAGAATTTGTTCCACTCAGAAATTTTCATAGAAGTGTTTAGTCTATCGATCTTTAACCGAAAAATACCCATAGTCGCACCTTTGAGCCTTTGAACAGGGTCGAGGCTAATAATTCGACAAAACAACAATTGGCAAAAGTCGAAACCTTGCAGAATTTGTTCCACTCAAAAATTGGCATAGGAGTACTCAGTCTATCGATCTTTAACCGAGAAATACCCATAGTCGCACCTTTGAACCTTTGTACAGGGTCGAGGCTAATAATTCGAGAACACATAAATTGGCCAAAGTCGAAACCTTGCAGAATTTGTTCCACTCAGAAATTAGCATAGGAGTACTCAGTCTATCGAACTTTAACCGAAAAATACCCATAGTAGCACCTTTAAACCTTTGTACAGGGTCGAGGCTAATAATTCGAGAAACATAAATTGGCCAAAGTCGAACACTTGCAGAATTTGTTCCACATCGAAATTGGCATAGAAGTGTTTAGTCTATCGATCTTTAACCGAAAAATACCCATAGTCGCACCCTTGCCTTTGTACAGGGTCGAGGCTAATAATTCGAGAAAACATAAATTGGCCAAAGTCGAAACCTTGCAGAATTTGTTCCACATCGAAATTGGCATAGAAGTGTTTAGTCTATCGATCTTTAAGAATTGTACAGGGTCGAGACCAGTTAATCGAGCAAACATAAATTGGCCAAAGTCGAACACTTGCAGAGTTTGTTCCACTCAGAAAGTAGCATAGGAGTATTCAGTGTATCGACCTTTATCTGAAAAATACCCATAGTCGCACCTTTGAGCCTTTGTACAGGGTCGAGACCAGTTAATCGAGAAATCATAAATTGGCCAAAGTCGAAACCTTGCAGAATTTGTTCCACTCAGAAATTAGCATAGGAGTGTTTAGTCTATCGACCTTTAATCGAAAAATACCCATAGTCGCACCTTTGAGCCTTTGTACAGGGTCGAGGCAATAATTCGAAAAATATAAATTGGCCAAAGTCGAACACGTGCAGAATTTGTTCCACTCGGAAATTAGCATAGGAGTACTCAGTCTATCGATCTTTAACCGAAAAATACCCATAGTCGCACCTTTGAACCTTTGTACAGGGTCGAGGCTAATAATTCGAAAAATATAAATTGGCCAAAGTCGAACACTTGCAGAATTTGTTCCACTCAGAAATTGGCATAGAAGTGTTTAGTCTAACGATCTTTAACTGAAAAATACCCATAGTCGCACCTTCGAGCCTTTGTACAGGGTCGAGACCAGTTATTCGAGAAAACATAAATTGGCCAAAATCGAAACCTTGCAGAATTTGTTCCACTCAGAAATTGGCATAGAAGTGTTTAGTCTAACGATCTTTAACTGAAAAATACCCATAGTCGCACCTTTGAGCCTTTGTACAGGGTCGAGACCAGTTATTCGAGAAAACATAAATTGGCCAAAGTCGAAACCTTGCAGAATTTGTTCCACTCAGAAATTAGCATAGGAGTGTTTAGAATAAAAAATAATAAATATTGTCTATCGACCTTTAACCGAAAAATACCCATAGTCGCACCTTTGAGCCTTTGTACAGGGTCGAGGCTAATAATTCGGGAAACCTAAATTGGCCAAAGTCGAAAACTTGCAGAATTTGGTCCACGTCGAAATTTTCATAGAAGTGTTTAGTCTATCGATCTTTAACCGAAAAATTCCCATAGTCGCACCTTTGAGCCTTTGTACAGGGTCGAGACCAGTTATTCGAGAAAACATAAATTGGGCAAAGTCGAACACGTGCAGAATTTGTTCCACTCAGAAATTGGCATAGAAGTGTTTAGTCTAAAGAACTTTAACTGAAAAATACCCATAGTCGCACCTTTGAGCCTTTGTACAGGGTCGAGACCAGTTATTCGAGAAAACATAAATTGGCCAAAGTCGAAACCTTGCAGAATTTGTTCCACGCAGAAATTGGCATAGGAGTACTCAGTCTATCGATCTTTAACCGAAAAATACCCATAGTCGCACCTTTGGGCCTTTGTTCAGGGTCGAGACCAGTTATTCGAGAAAACATAAATTGGCCAAAGTGGAAACCTTACAGAAATTGTTCCACTCAGAAATTGGCATAGAAGTGTTTAGTCTAACGATCTTTAACTGAAAAATACCCATAGTCGCACCTTTGAGCCTTTGTACAGGGTCGAGACCAGTTATTCGAGAAAACATAAATTGGCCAAAGTCGAAACCTTGCAGAATTTGTTCCACTCAGAAATTTTCATAGAAGTGTCTAGTCTAACGATCTTTAACTGAAAAATACCCATAGTCGCACCTTTCAGCCTCTTTATACAGGGTCGAGGCTAATAACTCGAGAAAACATAAATTGGCCAAAGTCGAAACTTTGCAGAATTTGTTCCACTCAGAAATTAGCATAGGAGTACTCAGTCTATCGATCTGTAACCGGAAAATACCCATTGTCGCACCTTTGAGCCTTTGTACAGCGTCGAGACCAGTTATTCGAGAAAACATAAATTGGTCAAAGTCGAAACCTTGCAGAATTTGTTCCACTCAGAAATTGGCATAGAAGTGTTTAGTCTATCGATCTTTAACCGAAAAATACCCATAGTCACACCTTTGAGCCTTTTAACAGTGTCGAGGCTAATAATTCGAGAAAACATAAATTGGCCAAAGTCGAAACCTTGCAGAATTTGTTCCACTCAAAAACTGGCATAGGAGTACTCAGTCTATCGATCTTTAACCGAAAAATACCCATAGTCGCACCTTTGAGCCTTTGTACAGGGTCGAGACCAGTTATACGAGAAAACATAAATTGGGCAAAGTCGAAACCTTGCAGAATTTGTTCCACTCAGAAATTAGCATAAGAGTATTCAGTCTATCGACCTTTACTTAAAAAATTACCCATAGTCGCACCTTTGAGCCTTTGTACAGGGTCGAGGCTAATAATTCGAGAAACATAAATTGGCAAAAGTCGATCACTTGCAGAATTTGTTCCACATCGAAATTGGCATAGAAGTGTTTAGTCTATCGATCTTTAACCGAAAAATACCCATAGTCGCACCTTTGAGCCTTTGTACAGGGTCGACGCTAATAATTCGAGAAAACATAAATTGGCCAAAGTCGAAGCTTTGCAGAATTTGTTCCACATCGAAATTAGCATAGAAGTGTTTAGTCTATCGACCTTTAACTGAAAAATACCCACAGTCGCACCTTTGAGCCTTTGTACAGGGTCGATACCAGTTATTCGAGAAAACATTAATTGGCCAAAGTCGAAACCTTGCAGAATATGTTTCACATCGAAATTGGCATAGAAGTGTTTAGTCTATCGATTTTTAACCGAAAAATACCCATAGTCGCACCTTTGAGCCTTTGTACAGGGTCGAGGCTAATAATTGGAGAAAACATAAATTGGCCAAAGTCGATACCTTGCAGAATTTGTTCCACTCAGAAATTAGCATAGGAGTACTCAGTCTATCGATCTTTAACCGAAAAATATCCATAGTCACACCTTTGAGCCTTTGTACAGGGTCGAGACCAGTTATTCGATAAAACATAAATTGGCCAAAGTCGAAACCTTGCAGAAATTGCTCCACTCAGAAATTGGCATAGAAGTGTTTAGTCTAACGATCTTTAACTGAAAAATATCCATAGTCACACCTTTGAGCCTTTGTACAGGGTCGAGACCAGTTATTCGAGAAAACATAAATTGGCCAAAGTCGAAACCTTGCAGAAATTGTTCCACTCAGAAATTGGCATAGAAGTGTTTAGTCTAACGATCTTTAACTGAAAAATATCCATAGTCGCACCTTTGAGCCTTTGTACAGGGTCGAGACCAGTTATTCGAGAAAACATAAATTGGCCAAAGTCTCGAAACCTTGCAGAATTTGTACCACTCAGAAATTTTCATAGAAGTGTTTAGTCTATCGATCTTTAACCGAAAAATACCCATAGTCGCACCTGCCAAAGTGGAAACCTTACAGAAATTGTTCCACTCAGAAATTGGCATAGAAGTGTTTAGTCTAACGATCTTTAACTGAAAAATACCCATAGTCGCACCTTTGAGCCTTTGTACAGGGTCGAGACCAGTTATTCGAGAAAACATAAATTGGCCAAAGTCGAAACCTTGCAGAATTTGTTCCACTCAGAAATTTTCATAGAAGTGTTTAGTCTAACGATCTTTAACTGAAAAATACCCATAGTCGCACCTTTCAGCCTTTGTACAGGGTCGAGGCTAATAACTCGAGAAAACATAAATTTGCCAAAGTCGAAACTTTGCAGAATTTGTTCCACTCAGAAATTAGCATAGGAGTACTCAGTCTATCGATCTGTAACCGGAAAATACCCATTGTCGCACCTTTGAGCCTTTGTACAGCGTCGAGACCAGTTATTCGAGAAAACATAAATTGGTCAAAGTCGAAACCTTGCAGAATTTGTTCCACTCAGAAATTGGCATAGAAGTGTTTAGTCTATCGATCTTTAACCGAAAAATATATAACTGGTCTCGACCCTGTACAAAGGCTCAAAGGTGCGACTATGGGTATTTTTCGGTTAAAGATCGATAGACTGAGTACTCCTATGCCAGTTTTTGAGTAGAACAAATTCTGCAAGGTTTCGACTTTGGCCAATTTATGTTTTCTCGAATTATTAGCCTCGACCCTGTTAAAAGGCTCAAAGGTGTGACTATGGGTATTTTTCGGTTAAAGATCGATAGACTAAACACTTCTATGCCAATTTCTGAGTGGAACAAATTCTGCAAGGTTTCGACTTTGACCAATTTATGTTTTCTCGAATAACTGGTCTCGACGGTGTACAAAGGCTCAAAGGTGCGACAATGGGTATTTTCCGGTTACAGATCGATAGACTGAGTACTCCTATGCTAATTTCTGAGTGGAACAAATTCTGCAAAGTTTCGACTTTGGCCAATTTATGTTTTCTCCAGTTATTAGCCTCGACCCTGTACAAAGGCTGAAAGGTGCGACTATGGGTATTTTTCAGTTAAAGATCGTTAGACTAAACACTTCTTTGAAAATTTCTGAGTGGAACAAATTCTGCAAGGTTTCGACTTTGCCAATTTATGTTTTCTCGAATAACTGGTCTCGACCCTGTACAAAGGCTCAAAGGTGCGACTATGGGTATTTTTCAGTTAAAGATCGTTAGACTAAACACTTCTAGGCCAATTTCTGAGTGGAACAATTTCTGTAAGGGTTCCACTTTGGCCAATTTATGTTTTCTCGAATAACTGGTCTCGACCCTGTACAAAGGCTCAAAGGTGCGACTATGGGTATTTTTCGGTTAAAGATCGATAGACTGAGTACTCCTATGCCAGTTTCTGAGTGGAACAAATTCTGCAAGGTTTCGACTTTGGCCAATTTATGTTTTCTCGAATAACTGGTCTCGACCCTGTACAAAGGCTCAAAGGTGCGACTATGGGTATTTTTCAGTTAAAGATCGTTAGACTAAACACTTCTATGCCAATTTCTGAGTGGAACAAATTCTGCACGTGTTCGACTTTGCCCAATTTATGTTTTCTCGAATAACTGGTCTCGACCCTGTACAAAGGCTCAAAGGTGCGACTATGGGAATTTTTCTGTTAAAGATCGATAGACTAAACACTTCTATGAAAATTTCGATGTGGAACAAATTCTGCAATTTTTCGACTTTGGCCAATTTAGGTTTCCCGAATTATTAGCCTCGACCCTGTACAAAGGCTAAAAGGTGCGACTATGGGTATTTTTCGGTTAAAGGTCGATAGACAATATTTATTATTTTTTATTCTAAACACTCCTATGCTAATTTCTGAGTGGAACAAATTCTGCAAGGTTTCGACTTTGGCCAATTTATGTTTTCTCGAATAACTGGTCTCGACCCTGTACAAAGGCTCAAAGGTGCGACTATGGGTATTTTTCAGTTAAAGATCGTTAGACTAAACACTTCTATGCCAATTTCTGAGTGGAACACATTCTGCAAGGTTTCGATTTTGGCCAATTTATGTTTTCTCGAATAACTGGTCTCGACCCTGTACAAAGGCTCAAAGGTGCGACTATGGGTATTTTTCAGTTAAAGATCGTTAGACTAAACACTTCTATGCCAATTTCTGAGTGGAACAAATTCTGCAAGTGTTCGACTTTGGCCAATTTATATTTTTCGAATTATTAGCCTCGACCCTGTACAAAGGTTCTGTTGGGGAAACACTACCCTTTTCCCTCATAAATTCATTATAAAATACTTAAATTTGCATAAACTTATATTCCAGAAAATATAAACACGTTTCGACAACTCTGGACAAGATACAAAAACATACAACGATTCTAATAGACAAAACTCATTTCTCAGTGCATTCCGTCCTGCATAAATAGTCAAAACTTACTTTCGACGTTTACTTTCAACCCATATCATATGTTAAAACTACCATAATAAAAATCAATACTTCAAACCTTGAAATATTCACGACGTAAAAAAGAACTGTCTTTTTGGGGTATGACCACAATAAAAATGTCATATCGAACATATTAAATTCTGTAATAAACAAGCTACCGCTGGGCGAGTACTCAGGTGCCTTCTAACTATCAACTTGAATAAATAACATAATTACCTAATTGTACAATGCATACGACATACTAATTACATAAGTCACCCGACAATTATAACATTTCCCTTGCTGTTTGGCTATAAACACTCGTCAGCCCCAATGGGACAGACGTGCAAAACACCCAGCACCCAGCGCCCAGCGACAAGTATCTAGGCGGTGATTGGCCAGATAGACGTACGACGTCACGCTTCTCTCAAGAGAGTCTTTTACCACCCTAGAACTTCACTGTTGCTCGAAGACTCGTCCAAGGCAGGTTGCCGATTTAGAGATTCGTTCAAACACGTCATTTCTAGGCCATCGCGGCCGATCTTCTATTTTACCTACTTCTATTTTAAGTACAGTGAATTATAAAGTGAATCTATACATTACTGTTGTCCGGGAAGTCGCTCAAGGCAGGTTGCCGTTTTAGACTCTCGTGCAGACACGTCATTTCAAAGCCTTTGCGGCCGATCATCTATTTTAACTATTTAAAGTGAACTAAGTACATTATTACAAATACAGTGAAACTACCGATTGCAGAGTCGTTCAAGGCGTAGGCCAATTTTAAGACAATGCAGTAAAAAGTCATTCTAGGCACTTCGCGGCCGATCTTCATTTCTAACTAAAAAGTGTATTATTATTTCACAAGACAATCATTGCCGATAGGCATTATCGGCTATTATTTACCACAAAAACCACGGCAGATAAATAAACCGGGTTTTCAAACCACGAGTAGTGAATCGGATTAAATCGAACTTTCTACTTACCTACATTGAACTTTCTACCTTTCTTAAGTGAACTATTTACCATTCTACTTCGCGGCAATCCGACGGAACCGGGAACTTTGACCTACAGACTACAGCAAAATGCATATTACGATGAACTATACATTAAACTAAATTAAGCAAATATCATTACTCGTGAACCGAATCGTTAACAGTCAAAACAGGCAGGTTTACCAGCAAAATAAACCTTTTTGTACCGTACCCATGCGCTTCCAACCGTTGAAAATAGATAAGTTATTTGTGATACTTTTGTGTTTGTTTTTACGCCTAATTAACAGAACCAGTGAAATTCCTATGCTACACAGTACTACAAAACCCGATTAGACTTCAGGATATAACACCGTAGCCTAACATTTGTTCCATCAGAGCCGGACAGGCAAAGGACAACCAAAAGCAGAGTAAAAATAACCTAGACAACGGAAAAGAACGGAGCTCAAGGGACATATTAAATCCAAAAGAAGAAAAATAGCAGTGCCAAGGGCAAGAAGGATCAGTGATAGAACTGTCCAAAGTGAAAAACTGTCAGTGCCAACAAGGTCATGACCCAGTGATAAGAGACTTTCTCGTACCCTCTAGCTAACGGGGTAAAACAGCAGCCTGACGAACTTCTAGGAGACCAGTGGGAAGCAGCCTGGCGATCTTCAAGAAAGCAGCAATAGTGTTAACATTTTAGAAGGTATCGAGGTTGGAAAGTGTAATAAAAATCACCTTTTCAACTGGTCAGCCAAACAAGGTACGTGGAATATTATTCTAAAAAATAACCAGTCAAAAACAGCCCAAAAGGGGTAAAATAGTCAATAAATATATTAGAAAAATATTCTAATTGTTCATTTTTAGTATTTAAAAAAGTAATAAAAATAAATGTGAATTGTAGGATAACAATATGTCACATTAGAAGGTCAATTATTGAGAAAGAATATTTTTGTCACAGTTATATCGCACAGCAATATTTTATTTTTCAGGAAAGTTTTCATAAAATATTATTTTAGTTTTCAGGAAGTGTCGATAAACATTATTTTTCAGGAATTTGTTGATATATTTCAGTGTATTTTTATAACTGTGTGACAATTTATTACAAGGTATTTTCAGCATTCTTTTTTACAAAACAGTGACGTAATCATATTTCAAGCTCATTTTATTGTTTGTGTAACCTCATTAATTATTAAAAAATGGAAGAGTTAGACGTAGATTCTTTAGTGCAAAGGCGTGGCACTGCCAAAGGCGCAATCACGAGAATAAAAAATTGGTTCGACCAAAATAAGAAAAATAACAATGAGTTATTGCAAGTCCCGCACCGGGAAGATTTGTTAAGGAAAGCATTTCAAAACTACTCAGATATTCAAGATCAAATCGAAATATTAAACATAGATGACTCAGACAGAGATGAGGTAGAAAATAAGTATTACTCATTGTTGGTAGAGTTTAGAACCATTACAAATCGTAGTGTACAGTCAAGCGCCAATAAGGCAAATATTTCTACGCCACAAGCGCATGCGCACGTCAAATTACCAGATATAAAAATCACGCCGTTCAATGGTACGATCGCGGATTGGAGGTCATTCTCTGAAGTATTCAACGCTTTAATCACGCAAAATTCAAATCTTGGCAATGTCCAAAAACTAATATATTTAAAATCAGCATTGCAGGGCGAGGCTTTTAAACTGGTAGATTCGTTAGAACTAATAGGAGATAACTTCGCATTAGCATGTGACATATTGAAAAATCGTTATGAAAATATTACATGTGTTTTAAATAGTTACTTAAATCAGCTACTAGACGCGCCTGTTTTGACTAGATCAACTTCGGAAACCCTGCGCGATTTTGTGGCTACAAGCAAAAATACCATCGAGTCATTTAAAAAATTAAAATTAACTGAAAAAGAACTTTTTGAATACATGTTAGTATATATCTTGGAAAATAAACTTGATTTCAATACAAAACGAGATTTCGAGACACAGAGAGACTTAGACAGATTACCAATGTTGCCAGATTTATTTAAATTCCTCGAAAAAAGATGTATTGCTTTTGAAAATTTATCCAGCAGTGACAGGAGTCACAAAGTCAATAATAATAGAAGTCCTGTACTCACAGGCAACGATCAAAATATTCACAATGTAAATCATAATAATAATAATAACAGTAATTATTCGACAAATCAAAATATAAGCGATGCACATATTCGGTCGCAGTCACCTGTTCAGAATTTTAATAATAATACCAGACGAGTGTCTCAAGATTCAGCGTGTCAAATAAATCAACATTTTCAGAATAGAAATTCACATAGTTCAAATCGCGAGTCTCGGGAATTCACGACTAATCCGAATGAAGTTACATCGCTTTCCACGACTAGTACGCAGTCAAGCGCGCTATTAGCAACGGCGCAAATAAACGTGATGACTCACTCCGGAGAAATTGTTACTGTTAAAGCCCTATTAGATAATGGCAGTCAGAGTTCTTTCATTACTCAACGACTTGTAGATAAACTACAAAGCAAAGTGTACGAACATAGTTTAAATATTACTAGCATTTCGAACAGTGAAATTTCATCAAATAAAATGGCAGATATTTATATTCAATCTAAAACTCAAAATAAAGGCTATTCAGTATCATGTGTGATTTTAGATAACATTACGGCGCAGTTGCCACACCTCCCTATTGATATAAATAAATTAAATATTCCACAAAATTTGAAGTTACAGTTAGCGGATCCCACCTTTAACTTACCGTCGGGCATCGACATTCTGCTAAGCACAAACGTGTACTACGCGATCTTAAGACAAGGGTATTATTCTTTAGGCAAAAACAGACCCACCCTCGTAAAGACTACTCTCGGTTGGCTGATAGCAGGGAATATACCTAAAGCTTTTATTTTTAATGACAATTCTGGTAAATCACAGGACGTGGTTTCATTTGTTATACAAACAAGTCAAATTGGTGACTCAGCCAAATTTCCGGATACAGGAGAACTACCCTCAAATCCAATTTTAAAGGCAGAAGCCAAATTAAAGAAATTAAGTTCAAATAATAAACAAGTAAATAAGAATAAGTTCTTTCAAGTAACCAAGCAAGTCAAAATATTTCATAAGCAAGTTCAGCAAAACAAGTTTTCACCTGTTCTACAAATACTAAAAAACAATAAACATGCACAAGACGTTCCGCTGGTCTTACAAACCAGAGAAATAGATAAGTGTGTACAAGAATATCAGCCTAGTTGCAAATATAAAAAGTCAAGTTTTTGCCGACGTCTGTTCAGTGGCGTACGGAGTAAACAGTTTTATCCGAAATTAAATAAAATAAATTCAAAGTCATAAATAATTTTATAAATACTTTTATTAAGCGAAAACTTTTAAGAACAACTTTTTTAATAAAGATTTTATTTTTTCGTGGTCTTGCATTTTTTGCATAAATTTGGTTTAAAATACAGTTTTAATGATAAGTATCGCCTGCTATCATCCAGAAACCAGAGGAGTACGGTTTTAAGTTCAACATTTTTTAAATTTTTATATGACATTTAAAGTGACCTTATAAATATTTTTGCAAATATCTTCCGCGTGTTCAAATACAATGAATGCTATTGTGTTTATATTACATTCTAATCTACATTTTTGGCCTGGTAGAGTGCCATTAAACTCTACTGGGAGCTACGGCCTGTCTCCCTGGGAAACCTAAATAAGTCAATGATCTTTGTTCTTTTTGTTTGGCCCTTTGCTTCAAGGAAAGCATCGTATCGAGTTGTTTTAAGCTTAACCGCTTAACAATTCTTTAATCTTACCTCTTTTTCTGCACTAGATACGCTCCTAGTGGCTAAACTTATCAGCGTGTTTTCACGGCAGATTTTTCTTCTGCACTTTCGTTGTATGTTACAGTTTACCTGTCCGCAACACCGGCTAGACTCTCTAGCGCGCTCTCAGAGCCTTTTTGTTTTGAACTTTCTCACTGGGGCATTACAGTGTCTTTACAACCAAAAATGCCAGTGTCCCTAAACAAGGCACCCTTCTTTCCTTAACTGTCTACCTAAGTAGTCAGGATACATGTTGCCTTAGTGCACAAAATAAAAATAAAAATTAATTTACAATTAAAATTACTACCATTATGCAAGCAGGATTGGCAGCAAGCAACAACTGTTTGTAATAAATACAAAATAAAAAATTATCTTTACTAATGTTTATGCAAACAGGTTTGACAGCAAGTAACAACTGTTTGTAATAAATAAAAAATAAACACTTCTATATCTTACCAGTCATTACTGGGCCTGGTAGGGTGCCCTTAAACTCTACTGGGAGCTACGGCCTGCCTCCCTGAGAAATCTAAATCTTCGCTTTCTTTGGCCCTTTGTTTCAAACTGAAACATCGTATCGAGTTCGGATAAGTAGAACCACTTAACAACTCTTTTACTTTTTTAGTCTTGAGTATTGATGAACCTTGAGTGGCCTTACAAACCATCCCTGGTCTTCATTAATATAATTCTAAGTACACTAATTAAATTCTAGGTATCATGCCGCTTTAATAATTTAGTGTACTGATTTCCTGCCCTAAGGGCATTTCTACCAAAGCATTAATTCAAAAGTACTCTAACTACACTCTAGGTAATATGCCGCTTTAATGAGTTAGTGTACTGATTTCTTGCCATAAGAGTATTTCTACCAAATTTGCCAACGAAGCAAATTAAAAAATAGTTACTTCCTACAAGCGCAACTTACAAGTTTTTCGCAATCACAGTTCTAAACATTACTCAAACTACTTCTTGTGAATACATAGTTCAGCCTTACAACCTGGTCTATGATGTTCATAAGTACTCCTACAAAATATTTGCCAACGAAGCAAATTAAAAATAATTGCCATCAGTGCAAAAAATAAGTTCTTCGCCATGAGTGCAGAAGATAAGTTACTACCTTAGTCAACACTTTCTATTTACTACGCTCGAATCGAGCTTTCTACATATTACTTATTACTTGTTCGGTGAAACCTGGATAGACTTACAACCTATCTGGTGCTTTCATTCACATTCAGAGTTTATCTATGATTATTATTTTTTGTTAACGCCAAATACGGCATTATTATTATTCTTATTCTCTTCAGTTGTATTATCTTAATAATACTGGTCCTTCGAGCATAAATTATTATACAAATATTCCTCATTACTTTGTCTGCCTCACAGGCCACCCATAAAGTAATAACTTTGTCTATTTTTTCACTCCAACTTTACTTCAAAACTTAAGGTAGGGTTGCGGTATCGGTTGAGGCACTAGCACTAGCACTAGCACTAGCACTAGTTCCCTCAAAGGGGGGAGAATGTTGGGGAAACACTACCCTTTTCCCTCATAAATTCATTATAAAATACTTAAATTTGCATAAACTTATATTCCAGAAAATATAAACACGTTTCGACAACTCTGGACAAGATACAAAAACATACGACGATTCTAATAGACAAAACTCATTTCTCAGTGCATTCCGTCCTGCATAAATAGTCAAAACTTACTTTCGACGTTTACTTTCAACCCATATCATATGTTAAAACTACCATAATAAAAATCAATACTTCAAACCTTGAAATATTCACGACGTAAAAAAGAACTGTCTTTTTGGGGTATGACCACAATAAAAATGTCATATCGAACATATTAAATTCTGTAATAAACAAGCTACCGCTGGGCGAGTACTCAGGTGCCTTCTAACTATCAACTTGAATAAATAACATAATTACCTAATTGTACAATGCATACGACATACTAATTACATAAGTCACCCGACAATTATAACATTTCCCTTGCTGTTTGGCTATAAACACTCGTCAGCCCCAATGGGACAGACGTGCAAAACACCCAGCACCCAGCGCCCAGCGACAAGTATCTAGGCGGTGATTGGCCAGATAGACGTACGACGTCACGCTTCTCTCAAGAGAGTCTTTTACCACCCTAGAACTTCACTGTTGCTCGAAGACTCGTCCAAGGCAGGTTGCCGATTTAGAGATTCGTTCAAACACGTCATTTCTAGGCCATCGCGGCCGATCTTCTATTTTACCTACTTCTATTTTAAGTACAGTGAATTATAAAGTGAATCTATACATTACTGTTGTCCGGGAAGTCGCTCAAGGCAGGTTGCCGTTTTAGACTCTCGTGCAGACACGTCATTTCAAGGCCTTTGCGGCCGATCATCTATTTTAACTATTTAAAGTGAACTAAGTACATTATTACAAATACAGTGAAACTACCGATTGCAGAGTCGTTCAAGGCGTAGGCCAATTTTAAGACAATGCAGTAAAAAGTCATTCTAGGCACTTCGCGGCCGATCTTCATTTCTAACTAAAAAGTGTATTATTATTTCACAAGACAATCATTGCCGATAGGCATTATCGGCTATTATTTACCACAAAAACCACGGCAGATAAATAAACCGGGTTTTCAAACCACGAGTAGTGAATCGGATTAAATCGAACTTTCTACTTACCTACATTGAACTTTCTACCTTTCTTAAGTGAACTATTTACCATTCTACTTCGCGGCAATCCGACGGAACCGGGAACTTTGACCTACAGACTACAGCAAAATGCATATTACCATGAACTATACATTAAACTAAATTAAGCAAATATCATTACTCGTGAACCGAATCGTTAACAGTCAAAACAGGCAGGTTTACCAGCAAAATAAACCTTTTTGTACCGTACCCATACGCTTCCAACCGTTGAAAATAGATAAGTTATTTGTGATACTTTTGTGTTTGTTTTTAAGCCTAAATAACAGAACCAGTGAAATTCCTAGGCTACACAGTACTACAAAACCCGATTAGACTTCAGGATATAACACCGTAGCCTAACAGGTTCAAAGGTGCGACTATGGGTATTTTTCGGTTAAAGATCGATAGACTGAGTACTCCTATGCTAATTTCCGAGTGGAACAAATTCTGCACGTGTTCGACCTTGGCCAATTTATATTTTTCGAATTATTGCCTCGACCCTGTACAAAGGCTCAAAGGTGCGACTACGGGTATTTTTCGATTAAAGGTCGATAGACTAAACGCTCCTATGCTAATTTCTGAGTGGAACAAATTCTGCAAGGTTTCGACTTTGGCCAATTTATGATTTCTCGATTAACTGGTCTCGACCCTGTACAAAGGCTCAAAGGTGCGACTATGGGTATTTTTCAGATAAAGGTCGATACACTGAATACTCCTATGCTAATTTCTGAGTGGAACAAACTCTGCAAGTGTTCGACTTTGGCCAATTTATGTTTGCTCGATTAACTGGTCTCGACCCTGTACAATTCTCAAAGGTGCGACTATGGGTATTTTTCAGTTAAAGGTCGATACACTGAATACTCCTATGCTAATTTCTGAGTGGAACAAATTCTGCAAGTGTTCGACTTTGGACAACTTATATTTTTCGAATTATTAGCCTCGACCCTGTCCAAAGGTTCAAAGGTGCGACTATGGGTATTTTTCGGTTAAAGATCGATAGACTGAGTACTCCTATGCTAATTTCTGAGTGGTACAAATTCTGCACGTGATCGACTTTGGCCAATTTATATTTTTCGAATTATTGCCTCGACCCTGTACAAAGGCTCAAAAGTGCGACTATGGTATTTTTCGGTTAAAGGTCGATAGACTAAACACTTCTATGCTAATTTCTGAGTGGAACAAATTCTGCAAGGTTTCGACATTGGCCAATTTATGTTTTCTCGAATTATTAGCCTCGACCCTGTACAAATGCTCAAAGGTGCGACTATGTATATTTTTCAGTTAAAGATCGTTAAACTAAACACTTCTATGCCAATTTCTGAGTGGAACAAATTCTGCAAGGTTTCGACTTTGGCCAATTTATGTTTTCTCGAATTATTAGCATCGACCCTGTACAAAGGCTCAAAGGTGCGACTATGGGTATTTTTCGGTTAAAGGTCGATAGACTAAACACTTCTATGCTAATTTCGATGTGGAACAAATTCTGCAAGGTTTCGACTTTGGCCAATTTATGTTTTCTCGAATTATTAGCCTCGACCCTGTACAAAGGCTCAAAGGTGCGACTATGGGTATTTTTGGGTTAAAGATCGATAGACTAAACACTTCTTTGCCAATTTCGATGTGGAATAAATTCTGCAAGTGTTCGACTTTGGCCAATTTATATTTTTCGAATTATTAGCCTCGACCCTGTACAAAGGTTTAAAGGTGCGACTATGGGTATTTTTCGGTTAAAGATCGATAGACTGAGTACTCCTATGCCAATTTCTGAGTGGAACAAATTCTGCAAGGTTTCGACTTTGGCCAATTTTTGTTTTGTCGAATTATTAGCCTCGACCCTGTACAAAGGCTCAAAGGTGCGACTCTGGATATTTTTCAGTTAAAGATCGATAGACTAAATACCCCTATGCCAATTTCTGAGTGGAAAAAATTCTGCAAGGTTTCGACTTTGGCCAATTTATCTATTCTAGAATAACTGGTCTCTACCCTGTACAAGGGCTCAAAGGTGCATCTATGGGTATTTTTCGGTTAAAGGTCGATAGACTAAACACTCCTATGCTAATTTCTGAGTGGAACAAATTCTGCAAGGTTTCGACTTTGGCCAGTTTATGTTTTCTCGAATAACTGGTCTCGACCCTGTACAAAGGCTCAAAGGTGCGACTATGGGTATTTTTCGGTTAAAGGTCGATAGACTAAACACTTCTATGCCAATTTCTGAGTGGAACAAATTCTGCAAGGTTTCTACTTTGGCCAATTTATGTTTTATCGAATAACTGGTCTCGACCCTGTACAAAGGCTCAAAGGTGCGACTATGGGTATTTTTCAGTTAAAGATCGTTAGACTAAACACTTCTATGCCAATTTCTGAGTGGAACAAATTCTGCAAGGTTTCGACTGTGGCCAATTTATATTTTTCGAATTATTAGCCTCGACCCTGTACAAAGGTTCAAAGGTGCGACTATGGGCATTTTTCGGTTAAAGATCGATAGACTGAGTACTCCTATGCCAATTTCTGAGTGGAACAAATTCTGCAAGGTTTCGACTTTGGCCAATTTATGTTTTCTCGAATAACTGGTCTCGACCCTGTACAAAGGCTCAAAGGGGCGACTATGGGAATTTTTCGGTTAAAGATCGATAGACTAAACACTTCTATGAAAATTTCGATGTGGAACAAATTCTGCAAGTTTTCGACTTTGGCCAATTTAGGTTTCTCGAATTATTAGCCTCGACCCTGTACAAAGGCTCAAAGGTGCGACTATGGGTATTTTTCAGTTAAAGATCGTTAGACTAAACACTTCTATGCCAATTTCTGAGTGGAACAATTTCTGCAAGGTTTCGACTTTGGCCAATTTATGTTTTCTCGAATAACTGGTCTCGACCCTGTACAAAGGCTCAATGGTGCGACTATGGGTATTTTTCGGTTAAAGGTCGATAGACAATATTTATTATTTTTTATTCTAAACACTCCTATGCTAATTTCTGAGTGGAACAAATTCTGCAAGGTTTCGACTTTGGCCAATTTATGTTTTCTCGAATAACTGGTCTCGACCCTGTACAAAGGCTCAAAGGTGCGACTATGGGTATTTTTCAGTTAAAGATCGTTAGACTAAACACTTCTATGCCAATTTCTGTGTGGAACAAATTCTGCAAGGTTTCGATTTTGGCCAATTTATGTTTTCTCGAATAACTGGTCTCGACCCTGTACAAAGGCTCAAAGGTGCGACTATGGGTATTTTTCAGTTAAAGATCGTTAGACTAAACACTTCTATGCCAATTTCTGAGTGGAACAAATTCTGCAAGTGTTCGACTTTGGCCAATTTATATTTTTCGAATTATTAGCCTCGACCCTGTACAAAGGTTCAAAGGTGCGACTATGGGTATTTTTCGGTTAAAGATCGATAGTCTGAGTACTCCTATGCTAATTTCCGAGTGGAACAAATTCTGCACGTGTTCGACTTTGGCCAATTTATATTTTTCGAATTATTGCCTCGACCCTGTACAAAGGCTCAAAGGTGCGACTATGGGTATTTTTCGATTAAAGGTCGATAGACTAAACACTCCTATGCTAATTTCTGAGTGGAACAAATTCTGCAAGGTTTCGACTTTGGCCAATTTATGATTTCTCGATTAACTGGTCTCGACCCTGTACAAAGGCTCAAAGGTGCGACTATGGATATTTTTCAGTTAAAGGTCGATACACTGAATACTCCTATGCTAATTTCTGAGTGGAACAAACTCTGCAAGTGTTCGACTTTGGCCAATTTATGTTTGCTCGATTAACTGGTCTCGACCCTGTAAAAGGCTCAAAGGTGCGACTATGGGTATTTTTCGGTTAAAGATCGATAGACTAAACACTTCTATGCCAATTTCGATGTGGAACAAATTCTGCAAGGTTTCGACTTTGGCCAATTTATGTTTTCTCGAATTATTAGCCTCGACCCTGTACAAAGGCAAGGGTGCGACTATGGGTATTTTTCGGTTAAAGATCGATAGACTAAACACTTCTATGCCAATTTCGATGTGGAACAAATTCTGCAAGTGTTCGACTTTGGCCAATTTATGTTTCTCGAATTATTAGCCTCGACCCTGTACAAAGGCTCAAAGGTGCGACTATGGGTAATTTTTTAAGTAAAGGTCGATAGACTGAATACTCTTATGCTAATTTCTGAGTGGAACAAATTCTGCAAGGTTTCGACTTTGCCCAATTTATGTTTTCTCGTATATATATATTTTTCAGTTAAAGATCGTTAGACTAAACACTTCTATGCCAATTTCTGAGTGGAACAAATTCTGCACGTGTTCGACTTTGCCCAATTTATGTTTTCTCGAATAACTGGTCTCGACCCTGTACAAAGGCTCAAAGGTGCGACTATGGGTATTTTTCGGTTAAAGGTCGATAGACAATATTTATTATTTTTTATTCTAAACACTCCTATGCTAATTTCTGAGTGGAACAAATTCTGCAAGGTTTCGACTTTGGCCAATTTATGTTTTCTCGAATAAGTGGTCTCGACCCTGTACAAAGGCTCAAAGGTGCGACTATGGGTATTTTTCAGTTAAAGATCGTTAGACTAAACACTTCTATGCCAATTTCTGAGTGGAACAAATTCTGCAAGGTTTCGATTTTGGCCAATTTATGTTTTCTCGAATAACTGGTCTCGACCCTGTACAAAGGCTCAAAGGTGCGACTATGGGTATTTCTCGGTTAAAGATCGATAGACTGAGTACTCCTATGCCAATTTTTGAGTGGAACAAATTCTGCAAGGTTTCGACTTTGGCCAATTGTTGTTTTGTCGAATTATTAGCCTCGACCCTGTTCAAAGGCTCAAAGGTGCGACTATTGATATTTTTCGGTTAAAGATCGATAGACTAAACACTTCTATGCCAATTTCTGAGTGGAACAAATTCTGCAAGGTTTCGAGACTTTGGCCAATTTATGTTTTCTCGAATAACTGGTCTCGACCCTGTACAAAGGCTCAAAGGTGCGACTATGGGTATTTTTCGGTTAAAGATCGATAGACTGAGTACTCTTATGTTAATTTCTGAGTGGAACAAATTCTGCAAGGTTTCGACTTTGGCCAATTTATGTTTTCTCGAATAACTGGTCTCGACCCTGTACAAAGGCTCAAAGGTGCGACTATGGGTATTTTTCAGTTAAAGATCGATAGACTAAATACCCCTATGCCAATTTCTGAGTGGAACAAATTCTGCAAGGTTTCGACTTTGGCCAATCTATGTTTTCTAGAATAACTGGTCTCGACCCTGTACAAAAGCTCAAAGGTGCGACTATGGGTATTTTTGGTTATAGGTCGATAGACTAAACACTCCTATGCTAATTTCTGAGTGGAACAAATTCTGCAAGGTTTCGACTTTGGCCAATTTATGTTTTCTCGAATAACTGGTCTCGACCCTGTACAAAGGCTCAAAGGTGCGACTATGGATATTTTTCAGTTAAAGATCGTTAGACTAAACACTTCTATGCCAATTTCTGAGTGGAACAATTTCTGCAAGGTTTCGACTTTGGCCAATTTATGTTTTCTCGAATAACTGGTCTCGACCCTGTACAAAGGCTCAAAGGTGTGACTATGGATATTTTTCAGTTAAAGATCGTTAGACTAAACACTTCTATGCCAATTTCTGAGTGGAACAATTTCTGCAAGGTTTCGACTTTGGCCAATTTATGTTTTATCGAATAACTGGTCTCGACCCTGTACAAAGGCTCAAAGGTGTGACTATGGATATTTTTCGGTTAAAGATCGATAGACTGAGTACTCCTATGCTAATTTCTGAGTGGAACAAATTCTGCAAGGTATCGACTTTGGCCAATTTATGTTTTCTCGAATTATTAGCCTCGACCCTGTACAAAGGCTCAAAGGTGCGACTATGGGTATTTTTCGGTTAAAGATCGATAGACTAAACACTTCTATGCCAATTTCGATGTGAAACATATTCTGCAAGGTTTCGACTTTGGCCAATTAATGTTTTCTCGAATAACTGGTATCGACCCTGTACAAAGGCTCAAAGGTGCGACTGTGGGTATTTTTCAGTTAAAGGTCGATAGACTAAACACTTCTATGCTAATTTCGATGTGGAACAAATTCTGCAAAGTTTCGACTTTGGCCAATTTATGTTTTCTCGAATTATTAGCCTCGACCCTGTACAAAGGCTCAAAGGTGCGACTATGGGTATTTTTCGGTTAAAGATCGATAGACTAAACACTTCTATGCCAATTTCGATGTGGAACAAATTCTGCAAGTGTTCGACTTTTGCCAATTTATGTTTCTCGAATTATTAGCCTCGACCCTGTACAAAGGCTCAAAGGTGCGACTATGGGTAATTTTTTAAGTAAAGGTCGATAGACTGAATACTCTTATGCTAATTTCTGAGTGGAACAAATTCTGCAAGGTTTCGACTTTGCCCAATTTATGTTTTCTCGTATAACTGGTCTCGACCCTGTACAAAGGCTCAAAGGTGCGACTATGGGTATTTTTCGGTTAAAGATCGATAGACTGAGTACTCCTATGCCAGTTTTTGAGTGGAACAAATTCTGCAAGGTTTCGACTTTGGCCAATTTATGTTTTCTCGAATTATTAGCCTCGACTCTGTTAAAAGGCTCAAAGGTGTGACTATGGGTATTTTTCGGTTAAAGATCGATAGACTAAACACTTCTATGCCAATTTCTGAGTGGAACAAATTCTGCAAGGTTTCGACTTTGACCAATTTATGTTTTCTCGAATAACTGGTCTCGACGCTGTACAAAGGCTCAAAGGTGCGACAATGGGTATTTTCCGGTTACAGATCGATAGACTGAGTACTCCTATGCTAATTTCTGAGTGGAACAAATTCTGCAAAGTTTCGACTTTGGCCAATTTATGTTTTCTCGAGTTATTAGCCTCGACCCTGTACAAAGGCTGAAAGGTGCGACTATGGGTATTTTTCAGTTAAAGATCGTTAGACTAAACACTTCTATGAAAATTTCTGAGTGGAACAAATTCTGCAAGGTTTCGACTTTGGCCAATTTATGTTTTCTCGAATAACTTGTCTTGACTCTGTACAAAGGCTCAAAGGTGCGACTATGGGTATTTTTCAGTTAAAGATCGTTAGACTAAACACTTCTATGCCAATTTCTGAGTGGAACAATTTCTGTAAGGTTTCCACTTTGGCCAATTTATGTTTTCTCGAATAACTGGTCTCGACCCTGTACAAAGGCTCAAAGGTGCGACTATGGGTATTTTTCGGTTAAAGATCGATAGACTGAGTACTCCTATGCTAATTTCCGAGTGGAACAAATTCTGCAAAGTTTCGACTTTGGCCAATTTATGTTTTCTCGAGTTATTAGCCTCGACCCTGTACAAAGGCTGAAAGGTGCGACTATGGGTATTTTTCGGTTAAAGGTCGATAGACAATATTTATTATTTTTTATTCTAAACACTCCTATGCTAATTTCTGAGTGGAACAAATTCTGCAAGGTTTCGACTTTGGCCAATTTATGTTTTCTCGAATAACTGGTCTCGACCCTGTACAAAGGCTCAAAGGTGCGACTATGGGTATTTTTCAGTTAAAGATCGTTAGACTAAACACTTCTATGCCAATTTCTGAGTGGAACAAATTCTGCAAGTGTTCGACTTTGGCCAATTTATATTTTTCGAATTATTAGCCTCGACCCTGTACAAAGGTTCAAAGGTGCGACTATGGGTATTTTTCGGTTAAAGATCGATAGACTGAGTACTCCTATGCTAATTTCCGAGTGGAACAAATTCTGCACGTGTTCGACTTTGGCCAATTTATATTTTTCGAATTATTGCCTCGACCCTGTACAAAGGCTCAAAGGTGCGACTATGGGTATTTTTCGATTAAAGGTCGATAGACTAAACACTCCTATGCTAATTTCTGAGTGGAACAAGTTCTGCAAGGTTTCGACTTTGGCCAATTTATGATTTCTCGATTAACTGGTCTCGACCCTGTACAAAGGCTCAAAGGTGCGACTATGGGTATTTTTCAGATAAAGGTCGATACACTGAATACTCCTATGCTAACTTCTGAGTGGAACAAACTCTGCAAGTGTTCGACTTTGGCCAATTTATGTTTGCTCGATTAACTGGTCTCGACCCTGTACAATTCTTAAAGATCGATAGACTAAACACTTCTATGCCAATTTCGATGTGGAACAAATTCTGCAAGGTTTCGACTTTGGCCAATTTATGTTTTCTCGAATTATTAGCCTCGACCCTGTACAAATTCAAGGGTGCGACTATGGGTATTTTTCGGTTAAAGATCGATAGACTAAACACTTCTATGCCAATTTCGATGTGGAACAAATTCTGCAAGTGTTCGACTTTGGCCAATTTATGTTTCTCGAATTATTAGCCTCGACCCTGTACAAAGGTTTAAAGGTGCTACTATGGGTATTTTTCGGTTAAAGTTCGATAGACTGAGTACTCCTATGCTAATTTCTGAGTGGAACAAATTCTGCAAGGTTTCGACTTTGGCCAATTTATGTTTTCTCGAATTATTAGCCTCGACCCTGTACAAAGGTTCAAAGGTGCGACTATGGGTATTTCTCGGTTAAAGATCGATAGACTGAGTACTCCTAAGCCAATTTTTGAGTGGAACAAATTCTGCAAGGTTTCGACTTTGGCCAATTGTTGTTTTGTCGAATTATTAGCCTCGACCCTGTTCAAAGGCTCAAAGGTGCGACTATGGGTATTTTTCGGTTAAAGATCGATAGACTAAACACTTCTATGCCAATTTCTGAGTGGAACAAATTCTGCAAGGTTTCGACTTTGGCCAATTTATGTTTTCTCGAATAACTGGTCTCGACCCTGTACAAAGGCTCAAAGGTGCGACTATGGGTATTTTTCGGTTAAAGATCGATAGACTAAATACCCCTATGCCAATTTCTGAGTGGAACAAATTCTGCAAGGTTTCGACTTTGGCCAATCTATGTTTTCTAGAATAACTGGTCTCGACCCTGTACAAAAGCTCAAAGGTGCGACTATGGGTATTTTTGGTTATAGGTCGATAGACTAAACACTCCTATGCTAATTTCTGAGTGGAACAAATTCTGCAAGGTTTCGACTTTGGCCAATTTATGTTTTCTCGAATAACTGGTCTCGACCCTGTACAAAGGCTCAAAGGTGCGACTATGGATATTTTTCAGTTAAAGATCGTTAGACTAAACACTTCTATGCCAATTTCTGAGTGGAACAATTTCTGCAAGGTTTCGACTTTGGCCAATTTATGTTTTATCGAATAACTGGTCTCGACCCTGTACAAAGGCTCAAAGGTGTGACTATGGATATTTTTCGGTTAAAGATCGATAGACTGAGTACTCCTATGCTAATTTCTGAGTGGAACAAATTCTGCAAGGTATCGACTTTGGCCAATTTATGTTTTCTCGAATTATTAGCCTCGACCCTGTACAAAGGCTCAAAGGTGCGACTATGGGTATTTTTCGGTTAAAGATCGATAGACTAAACACTTCTATGCCAATTTCGATGTGAAACATATTCTGCAAGGTTTCGACTTTGGCCAATTAATGTTTTCTCGAATAACTGGTATCGACCCTGTACAAAGGCTCAAAGGTGCGACTGTGGGTATTTTTCAGTTAAAGGTCGATAGACTAAACACTTCTATGCTAATTTCGATGTGGAACAAATTCTGCAAAGTTTCGACTTTGGCCAATTTATGTTTTCTCGAATTATTAGCCTCGACCCTGTACAAAGGCTCAAAGGTGCGACTATGGGTATTTTTCGGTTAAAGATCGATAGACTAAACACTTCTATGCCAATTTCGATGTGGAACAAATTCTGCAAGTGTTCGACTTTTGCCAATTTATGTTTCTCGAATTATTAGCCTCGATCCTGTACAAAGGCTCAAAGGTGCGACTATGGGTAATTTTTTAAGTAAAGGTCGATAGACTGAATACTCTTATGCTAATTTCTGAGTGGAACAAATTCTGCAAGGTTTCGACTTTGCCCAATTTATGTTTTCTCGTATAACTGGTCTCGACCCTGTACAAGGGCTCAAAGGTGCGACTATGGGTATTTTTCGGTTAAAGATCGATAGACTGAGTACTCCTATGCCAGTTTTTGAGTGGAACAAATTCTGCAAGGTTTCGACTTTGGCCAATTTATGTTTTCTCGAATTATTGGTAATTGGTTTAATACCGTTAGGAGTTATAACATGTCCTAGAAAAGGAACTTCTTTTCTTAGGAATTCTGATTTGTCTAATTGTATTTTTAAATTAAATTGTTGAAGTTTTTCAAATATCTGTTTTAAATGTAAAATATGTTCGTCAAGAGATTTTGAATAAACGACTATATCGTCCATATAAACAAAGCAAAATTTATGTAGATATTCTAAAAGAACGTGGTCCATCATTCTTTGGAATGTGGCCGGTGCATTTTTAAGACCAAAGGGCATTCTTACATATTCATAATGACCGTTTTCTACTGTAAACGCGGTTTTTTCTATTGAATCTTTGTGCAAAGGTATTTGGTGAAATCCTTGTGCCAGATCGGGAGTAGTAAAGTATTGACATTTTCCTAAATTTTCTAAAATTTCCTCTGTTCGCGGTAATGGATATTTATCTTCGATGGTTTTTTCATTAATTTTTCTGAAATCTATGACCATACGCCATTTTTTTTCGCCTGAGGCGTCTAATTTTTTTGGCACAATCCAGACGGGACTGGAATATGGTGATATTGAAGGTTTAATTATTTCATTATCTAATAATTTAGCTACTTGATTTTGAATCTCTTGTTTTAAATGATATGGGTATCTAAAATTCTTTACATAAACTGGATCATTATCCTTGGTTCTAATGGAGTGAGAAGTGATGTTACAAACAGACAATTTCTTTTCGGGGTTATAAAATACGTCTTTGAACTTATAACATAATTTTTTTATTTTTGCCTTCTCCTCAACATTCATATGATCTATTCTAATAACTTTCTCTATTTGTATATTATTTGAATTTTTCAAATGATTAGATTTTTCAAATCTTTCTTTGATATCAAAGTTACTTAAAGGTTCAGTGTTAATATTATCTATGTTCAAATTATTTATTTCATAGGGGTAGTTTACTTCGTAATTGTTTACGTAACATATACTTTCAGGTATAGAAGTATTATCATTAATTTTAATACTCGGTACTAAGACCTCCATTCTTTATTGAGCTTCTTATTTTATTATTTTTATTAATATCTTCTTGATAGTAAATTTTTGTATGAGGCATTATTAAACATTTATTTTTTGTATCTATAGTACATTCTAGATTAACTAAATCTTTAAAACTAAGTAAACAGTCAAATTTTTTGTGCCATGGTAAAATTAAAAATTCAATAGGTGTGAAATTTTTAAATTCCGATAAAATTGGTATTTCGACAGCGTAATTGCCTTTGATAGTTTTATGACACGTAGTAATTTCAAAACTGTGATTATATATTAATGAAGGAAAGAGTTTAAAAGCTACTTCAGGGTTCATTATACTGGATGATGCGCCTGTATCTATAAGAATTTTTAATTGATGATTATTACTAAAAATAAAAGGAAGTTGCGTTTGATACGTATAATTATTTAAATCTAAGTTATATTTTGAAATGGGGGGTCCAATGTAAAATTTTCATTGGGTTCCTCTTCAGAGTTTGTTTCTGTATTATGAATTTCTTCGATAACTTTATCAGGGCGATTATTACCTTGCCTAGCGAAATGATTGTATCCTTGATTGTAATTTTTATTTTGAAAATTTTGTTGACCATTATTAAAGCGTGGTTGCCAATTATTATTAGGTCTTGGTGTATACGTATTTCTAGTACTAATAGACATAGGTGTTGGTTTTGGTAAGGTATTATGATTATTTTGTGGTCGAAAAACATTTATTTTTGGTTGTTGAAACGCTTGAATATTAGTGGGGAATTGCGATTGTTGAGGCCTTCTGGGAGGTAAATTAATAGGTCCTCTAGGAAACGATCTTTCAAAGTTAAAATTGTTTCTATAAGAATTAGTATTTTGCGTATTTGTAGGCGGTTTAAATGTATTTTTTGACATATTTTGTCGCAAAAAGTTTTTATAATTTATTTGAGTTTGTATATTGTCGTATTCTCTACAAATGTTAACACATGCGTCTATGCTTTTAGGAGTTTGTTGTCTAACAAATGAGCAGTAAGGCTCTTTTAAACCTGAGACAAAAGCGTATAATGCTTGTCTCTCATAATCCTTAAATTTTAATTCAAGAAACTCTACTTGATCTGAATATTCTATTTGAGCATTTTCTTTCAACTTATGTAATTTTTTATTGATGTTTAATGCAAATTCTTCGAAATTTTCATTATTATTTTGATAACTAGTTGTAAGTAAAGTAAGAAGATTTTCTTCACTGCAGGGATCTTTATGTTTGTTTATTAAAAGAGTTTTTAATTCATCAAAAGAACGTGGGTTATGTAATGTAACTAAATCTCTGGCTTCGCTTTTAATTTGCGAAATTACATATCTAAAAAAATACAGGGTTAATGTTTCATCTGTAAAAGTAAATTTGTCTAAGAATTCTTTCGTATTTATTAAAAAATAATTAAGGTCTTTGGATCCTCCAAAATATTCGGGGACCATGCATTTAGCAAAATTAAAACGAATTTGGATCTCACTGTAGGACATTGTATTACTAGTGGCCATATTTGAATTTATTAAATTAGAATCTCTTTTTAAAGGCGATCTATCGCGGGACATAAATTATAATCTTTGTCTTAAAATTGTTTTCTTACAATTAATAATATTAAATGCCTAACACACTTATTATAAAAGTAAAATGGAGTGCAAAAATGGGAAATTCGTAAAAATTACTTACAAAATAAGTACTAATAACATCGATGTAGGAAGATTAGAGACGTTCAACTTGACCAATACTTCTCCTCCTTCAATCGTGTCTAGTGGTTGAATACTGGAACTGGCTGATTGCAAAACCCAAGATTTCGCTGAAGGAATCTTCTAGGTCTGGACAGCTCGTTTGGCTTCGTGTTCTTATTTGCACACTAGTCTTCGTTGATTACTTCTTAAGAGTTGAAACTCACTCGATCACTACTTGTTTGATACAAAGGATCAATGAAGTAATCCTGTTCGCAGCGCCAATTAAAGATCTCGTATTACAGAAACCGTTTTTAAAAAGACTAAACAAACTATTACCACGAAGTTCTTTATTCCAATAATATCTTATTTTCTACATTACAGGGTTTAAATACCAAAGCGGTGACAATGAAAGTACTTATCACTAACAACTATTTTCTAACACATTATCTTAATGGTAATGGGCGAAAGTGCCATTGAAAGGTTATAATATAGGAATGTCTGGTTCCTTAATTCTAGGACTAGACGACGGGCGAATAATTTCTTTTTCAAGCATTTCATTTATTTGCCTTTGCACTTCGTCTTTGTGTACAAATGGGTATCTATAAGATTTCGTATGAGTGGGTATGTCGTCTGTGGTTCTGATTTCATGTTTAACTTTTGGTGTAAATGATAATTTGTCACCTGGTTTATGAAAAATATCTGAGAATTCTTTACAGAGTTTTGTTATAGCTATTTTTTCTTCGCAATTTAAATGACCTGTGCGAATTAAATCCTGGGTATTTAATTTTTCGTTTGAATTTTGCGTTTTTGGTAAATTTTGGGCTACATTTTCAAAAGTGAAAATTTCATACATGTTTTGTTCGAATGAGTCAACAGGGATAGGTTCAGTTAATGTCACGGAAATGGTTCTATCAGAATGATTCTGTATTTCAACGGGGGCGAATCCGTTTTTTGCATAAGATAATGTTTGTAGTAGAAATAGCGTATCGATTTTACCTGGTCGTCTCAAAATTTCTCCCTCTACTATGTTCACAGGAACAATTTTTATTATTTTTTCGTGTGGGTTTACCGAAAACGAAAAAGAAGATTCATGTACTTTTCTATAAAAGAAAGGTATTTCGATGTTAGGTCCGACCAATCTCGTATTACATAAATCTATATTAAGTTGCATATTAATTAGGTCAGTTAAACCTAATATTCCGTCAAAGTAATCCGTGAAAGTCAAAAAGAATAAAGTTTATATTATAGTCTATACGGAATTCTGCGAAAGCCGGTATAGATGCTTGGAATTTGGTTACTTGACTTCCCAATGCTGTTTTTATAGTATTGTTAGACAATTATGTGATGGTCACTTTCGCTATCAACACATTAAGAAGCCCCATTCACTTTCTTATCTCGACCTATTTAAGCGCAAGACGCCCTGGACTCGAGGACTATTATCGACGTAGACCTTCCATTTAGTAGTTAGTTACTTTTTGTAAACGCATCACGCGTATTTAAGAAAGTTGTATTCTTTTTAAAATAAAAGAAATTTTTTTAAAAACACGTTGTTATAAACGAGAATTATAACTGGCGCAGTCGTGCAGATTTCGAAAGTGTTTTTTCATCGCGAAAAATCCTTCAGTTTCAACTGTTAATTCGAAGAACCCCCAGCAAGTGTCCCGAAGTTTCTATCGCAGAAGACTACCAGAGGCCATTGTGATGAGGATAATATTCATGTAAGTGTCGCTTATTCCTATTATTTCCTTTTTGTCTATGTCCGATAGTCCCTCTCCATCTGATTCTATTGTAGAAAATAGTGGTGAGTTAGTTTTAGAGCTTTTAAATAATTTTTCGAATTTAAAAATAAATTCAGAGGAAATAAGCACGCTACATCATTCAGAAAATAAAAATATAAATTTAAGCAGTAAAAATATTAAAACAAATTATTTAACTAGAGAAAATAAATCTCATAATTATAACAAAATGGCACCTCCAGCCTTTGATACAAAATTATTCAATATTGTACCGCAATTCGACGGAAATCCTTTAGAATTGGCAGCATATTTAGAGACAGCTAATATTCTTATTAACACCTATTGGGATGTTAACCCAGCTAACGCTAATTGTGCACAAAATATTTTGTTAATTTATGGCATATACGCTAAATTGTCAGGCTTTGCAAAAGAAGTTTATAGTACAAGTATCTCTAAAGATTGGGCGACAGTGAAAAATGCATTAATAGCACATTTTGGCGACCACCGGAATGAAAGTGGTCTACTTTCTGATTTATGCTCACTTAAGCAAACCAATGAACCACCATTACATTTTTTGCAACGCGTAATGTCAAATTTAAATGCTCTACACAATTATATCGATACCCATGAACAAATTGAGGCAAATAAAATTGCACGTAAAACATTTTATAATAGCCACTGTTTAAATGTATTTTTGTCCGGTTTAAAAGAACCATTAGGCTCTACAATACGAGCAATGAAACCAACAGATCTCGCTACCGCACGTCAATTCATAGTAACTGAGAATAATATTAGACAAATTCAAAAAACAAATAATAATTTTTCTCAAAATAATTCAAATCACCAAAATAATATCAAACCCATTCATTATTATAATCACAGACCCCAAATGCAAGATAATTCGCAAAATCATAATTTTAGAATACAATCTCAATTCCCTAGCCAACCAATAAATATTAACCCAAGACCTGTAGCACCACAAAAATTCTTTACCAATAAACAAGTATTCGGAAACCAACCTAATGTTTGGAGACCTAAAAATAATCATAATTACCCTAAACCTACACCAATGAGTGGAGTCTCACACGGTACAAATTTTGCAAGACAAAATAAGCCACCCTCTAATATCTTTAAAAACCATCGTCCTAACCCGAACGTTAAGGTAGAAGAACTTTATAATGTAGAACCTTTCGACGAGAGTCAAGATCAGTACAATTATTATTATTCCGAGGAAACTCCGGAATATTACACAGAAAACGAACCCTTAGATTCCGCAAACTATTGCACGGAAAATTTAAAAGAACCCGAACAAAATTTTCAGGAAATCGAAACACCTCCGATAAACTTATAGAATTAAATTCAATATACGACAAAAAAGATCTACCCTTTATTATCACTTCCAACCCCCCGTTAAAATTATTAATAGACACAGGCGCTACAAAATCTTTTCTTAACCCTGAAATTGCAGAGAACTACTTCCCTAATTTCATAAAAAACGAATCTTTTTCAATTTCATCTATATTTCAAACGACAACAAGAAATTCTTGTGCAGAAATTCCCGCCTTCCCAGAGTTTAATACAAAAAAAGAAATTAAATTCTATTTATTTAAATTTCACCATTTTTTCGACGGCTTAATTGGCTATGAAACATTAAAAGAATTAAATATACAAATCGATATTCCAAAATCTCTCATTAAAACTCCTAATGCACAAATACCATTACAGCACTATGAGTCGAAACAAAAATTACTCTTTTATGCGCAAATTAATCCTTTTACAATAGAAACTTTAAAAATACCCGTTAATGTCAAACAAGGTAATATTATAATACCAACAACAAAATTATCTAATGAGTGTTTAATTAAAGAAGGTCTAACTACCGTAAACAATCATTATGCACCTGTAGAAATTGTAAATAACTCTAATTGCATTCAAGAAATATCAATGTTTGAACATATTAATGCAAATCCTATTAATATTAATGACTTTGAACTTTATAATTACACAGTTAACACAAATATTCAAAGAAATAAGAACTATCGAGAAAAAGTAGATATTACTAATCTAATCAGAACAGATCATATGAATCCTGAAGAAAAATTTCATATCGAAAACCTTTGCAGAAATTATTCAGATATTTTTCACAAAGAAAATTCAAAATTAAGTTTTACCAATACAATAAAACATCGTATTAAAACAACAGACGAATTACCTGTCTATACTAAAACTTATAGATACCCATTCGTTCATAAACCAGAGGTAAAAAAACAAATAAATAGCATGCTTGAACAAGGTATTATCCGCCCAAGTAATTCCCCTTGGTCCTCACCTATTTGGATAGTCCCCAAAAAAGCAGATGCCTCAGGCAAAAAGAAATGGCGAATCGTAGTAGATTATAGGAAAGTTAACGATAAAACGATTGACGATAGATATCCCATTCCAAATATCTCCGATATCTTAGATAAATTAGGCAGATCTCAATATTTTTCTACACTCGATCTTGCGAGCGGATTTCACCAAATTGAAATGCACCCTGAAGATGTCGCAAAAACAGCTTTTAATGTAGAAAATGGTCACTACGAATATTTACGTATGCCATTCGGTCTAAAAAATGCACCGGCAACATTCCAGAGAGTTGTAGATAATGTCTTAAAAGAACTACAAAACAAAATTTGCTTTGTTTACATCGACGATATTATTATATTTTCGACATCACTACAAGAACATATAACGAATATAAAATTAGTTTTTCAAAAATTACGGGAAGCAAATTTAAAAATACAACTAGATAAATCGGAATTTTTACGAAAAGAAGTAGCTTTTCTTGGTCACATTATAACAGCAGACGGCATTAAACCAAACCCTGATAAAATTAAAGCTATTACTAATTTTCCAATACCTAAAACCAGAAAAGAAATCAAATCGTTTCTAGGACTCACCGGATATTATCGCAAATTCATAAATAATTACGCACAAATAACCAAACCATTTACAAAATGTCTAAAGAAAGACGCAAAAATAAATATTAATGACCCTCTCTACCAAAAAACATTCCAAGATTGTAAAAATCTCCTTACAAACGATCCTATATTACAATATCCCGATTTTACTAAAGAATTTATTTTAACTACCGATGCAAGTAATTACGCAATTGGCGCTGTACTTTCACAAGGTAACATTGGACAAGATAAACCCATAGCATATGCATCAAGAACCCTTAATGATTCTGAACAAAATTATTCCACAATCGAGAAGGAACTATTAGCCATAGTCTGGGCAACAAAATATTTTCGTCCCTATATTTTTGGCAGGAAATTTAAAATTTGCACTGACCATAAACCACTTCAATGGCTTATGTCACTTAAAGAACCCAACTCACGTCTTGTACGTTGGCGTCTAAAACTCGAAGAGTTTGACTACCAAATTATTTATAAAAAAGGTAAAAATAATACTAATGCAGATGCTCTGTCCCGCGTAGAAATTTACCCGAATGAGACCATTCCCCCTATTTTGCAATATATGCAAGAATTCAACGAAAACCCTATTCTTGATAATACCCCATCTACTAGTCACGCGCACGATAATGAATCCGTTATTGCACAAATAGACCCTGACGATATTGAAACAAATCATACGTCTAATGAAAATCCAATCCAAAGCATACACATTACGGAAAAACCATTAAATAACTTTTTATGCCAAATTATGATTAGGATAACAAATAATAAACCAACACAAGAAATAAAAAGAATATTCGATAAACCTGTTAATCGAACTCGTTTTCATATTTATGTAACACCAGAAAGTTTTAAACAACAAATAATTACATTTTTAAAAGAATATGCAGAACCAAAAAGACAATACGTGTTTTATTTCGCTAATGATGATAACGACACCCTTTACAAAGAAATGTGTAAATTTATTCCAGAAACTTTCAAAAATTCCACTTATAAATTATTAAAATCAAACAAGCTTTTAACTGATATCACAAACGAAAACAGACAAACTAATTTAATTAAGACCCAACACGAAGGTATTACAAATCACCGTGGTATTCAAGAAACAATTTCTGAATTAAAACAAAAATACTACTGGCCAAAATTACATGATGACGTAAGACAATTCATAAATAATTGCACCGTTTGTCAACAAACTAAATACGAAAGACAATCGCATTTAATAAAATTACAACTTACACCTACACCAACAAAACCCTTAGAAACAATACATGTTGATACATTTAAATTTGGAAACACTATAACACTAACAATTTGTGACAGCTTCTCTAAATTTGGACAAGCTTATGTTTTACCAAGTTTATCAGCTTTACATGTTTACCAAGGACTTTTACAATTTATAGCAAACTATAAAATACCTGAGAACATCACATCAGACGATGGATCTGAATTTAGTACAAGTTTAATAAAAGATTTCGCAAAATTATATAAAATAAATTGGCATTATACACTACCTAGTAATCCAAATAGTAACTCAATAGTTGAAAGATTTCACTCAACTTTAATAGAACATTTAAGAATATTAACAATCACAAAACCTAAATTAACTTCTCAAGAGAAACTTTTATACGCAATTACAGGATATAATAACTCGATTCATTCTAGTACGAAATATAAACCAATTGACTTACTCCTAGGTCATTTAAATGTTAAAACACCCTTAGATTTTAACAAAGACTCGCAACAAATAAACCAACTAGTAAACGAACATAAAGAAATAATGCAAAATCTTTACAAAAACCTAAGTAACAATATGCATGAAAGAAAAACATCATTGATTAATAAAATAAACAAAGAAAGAGTTGACCCACCTGATATAGAACCAGGCATGATAGCATTCAAAAACGCACCTAAAAGACAGTCAAAGACTGAAGCTCTTTATAAACCCTCTCATGTAATAAAAAGTACAAACATCACGCTAACTACCCCGCAAAATACATATCACAAACAATCATTTAAAAAACCACGTAAGGTAAACAAAGAATCATTTTTGCAGGATCATCCTGACACTCCGGGCAGTGGAAATGAAAATTAAAATTGAAGATCTTAAAGAAAATCCTGGAATTCTACCCTTCAAATTAGGAACATCAAAAATCAAAATTGCATCGCATTCATTTCTATACTATATTAATATTCCACCTATTATTAACCAACTAAACTCTTTAAATGTCATGTATCAAAACGTTCACAATACAATTAAAACTTCTCCTTTAGACTATAGAACTAATCTAAACAATTTTTACAATCACTTAGATTACGAAATGCAAATCGTTAACCAAAAAGTACGCTTACTCGAGTTAACAAAACGAAGTAAAAGAGGTCTTATAAATCCATTAGGATCGGTAATTAAATTTATCACTGGTAATCTAGACCAGGATGACGCAGTAGAAATACATCGTAACTTGGAAAGACTAGAAAGTAGTCAAAATAAAATTATTAAGAAAACAAATATGCAACTTTCCATAACTAAAAACCTAATGACGCATATTAACTCAACAATGTCGTTAATTATTAAAAATCAGGAAGCAATTAACCAGAAAGTGTTAGAATTACAACAAGGTATTAATGAAACAACTTTCACATTCATCCACTATTTAGAAATAAAAGATGTTTTAAATCAATTAAAATTAAATTTAGACTCATTATTACACTTCGTAACAGAAGTAGAAAATGCCATAACTTTCGCAAAATTAGGAATCGCACATCCGTCAATAATTTCCTTAGAAAATTTGCATAAAATACATCTAGAACTTAAAAAAAACTTATAGCAAAGATCAACTCTTATTCGACAAAGAAGAAAATTTACATACATACTATAATGTAATAAAAACGCATGCTTATTTCATTGCTGATAAAATATTATTCACATTAAATTTTCCTCTTGTAAATTCAAAGCTCTTTGACTATTACCGCTTATTTTCTATTCCTACAAAGAATAAAACCACCCTATTACCACCCTCTTCCTATTTATCCATAAGCGACACCGAATATCAGTATCACGCAAAAGAATGCGAAAAATTGGACAACAATTATCTATGCGAAGGAAACAAGTTACAACCAATCCAAGATGTTGACTGTATCACTTCCTTGCTATCCGTGCAACGAGAACCGAAAAATTGCCTATATGTACCAGTACAAATTAATCAAAACCTGATAGAAGAAATCAATGAAGGACATTATATTGGAATCTTCCCCAACAAGGAAAAATTGCAAACAAATTGTGAGCAAACAAACATTGTTTCATTAAAAGGAAATTACATGTTCACAGTACCACCTGACTGTTCATTACAAACAGCACATTATAATTATACAAATCAAAAAGGAAAACTTATTGGATATCCACTTGTCTTAGAAGATATTAAGCTGACAAATATATCTATCAAACAAGTAGAAAAATTAATTATAGAAAAAGTATCCCTCAACAAACTTCACGAACTTCAACTGCAGACAATGCAAGAAAAACCATTAGAAGAAATTGGTCCCCACCAGCAGATTTCCATATGGTCATGGACAATTTCAATCTTATTAATTATTATTATTTTAGCTATTATTTTTAAGAAAAAGAAGCACTTCCAATTTCTATTGAAGAAAAGGAACCAAAGATGTTTCCCACAGGAATTGCACCCCTTGGATGAAACTCAAGTTGTACCCCCTTAAGTTCCATTTGGTGATGGAGGAATTATGTGATGGTCACTTTCGCTATCAACACATTAAGAAGCCCCATTCACTTTCTTATCTCGACCTATTTAAGCGCAAGACGCCCTGGACTCGAGGACTATTATCGACGTAGACCTTCCATTTAGTAGTTAGTTACTTTTTGTAAACGCATCACGCGTATTTAAGAAAGTTGTATTCTTTTTAAAATAAAAGAAATTTTTTTAAAAACACGTTGTTATAAACGAGAATTATAACTAGACTGATAAATACAGTGGGCATAAAAAGTTTCTGCAATTGATGGTTTTAGAATAGATCGTTGACTACCAGTGTCAATTAAAAGTTTTAAATTTGGATGTTTAATTTTGACATATGGAAGGGCGTTGCAGGAAGATATATTAATTTCTGTCATGTCTGTTCGTTTATTGGGCTCGTTTCTGGAAAATTTTGGGTATGAACATTGTCTTCTTTGTCCATAATCTGTTTATTAAGTAATGGTTGTTCATGTGTCAATTTGAGTTGATTTTCATGCATTATATATTGATCGTAATCCGAATATTGCATATCGTAGTACTGTTGATCAGGGGTCATTTGATAGTTCGGATAGTTATCTGCATAACTACCGTGTGTTTCATATTCATCGTAGTAAGTACTTTCGACATTTAAATCATCGTTTCCTTCGTTAAAATAAAGTTCTTGAAAAGCATAATTTGATTTTTGATTAGGATATTGATTTCTAAAATGATTTTTTGGTGCGTTATAAAAATTTTGGCGATTTGAATTTACTGTCGGGTTCCTAGAAGTAGTTGACATAGGTACCGGGCGTGGTAACTGATTTGGTGGAATTTGGTTAGGCCTGAAAACATTTTGGGGTTTGCCAAAAACTTGTTGGTTAGTGGGGTAGTTTCGCGGGGGCAAATACCGTGGTTGTATGTTTATGGGTCCGCTTGGAAATTTTGGTCTTTGAGGGAAGTTTTGTGGTACTATGTTTTGTGGCGTGTTAAAGTTATTATACATTTGATGTCCATTCTGAAAATTTTAAAATTGTCTTGGTTTTTGGAACCAATTATCTTGTTTTTGCATTTTTGGCGTTTCGCCGAAACTGTTGTACAACTTTTCAAAATTTTCAAATTCGCTTACGTATGTGCATGTTGTTTTTTAATATGCAGGTGCATCCTGCAATGAAAGTATTTAAAGCCGTTTTTTCATAGTAACTTATGTGACATAATTTTTCTTGGGCACTTAAATTATTATTATTATTGCTTACTCTTTGAATGACATTACTGCGTAATAATTGTATACGATTGCCAAAATTTAACATATGTTCACTTTTATGAGGTTTAGTTCTAGTTAATTCTTGCACTAAACAGTCTAAGTCTGTTCTATCGGAAAAACCCGAAATTAATGCTGCGCGCAATTTCGGCCATTCGTCCAGCTCTATGCGGTTGCCAAGCATTATTTCAGCTTTACCCGTTAGTTTTTCAACTATGCATTCCACAATATGGGTATTTAAATCAATATCGTTAAAATGTTAGTACTTGGCGACTAAGTCGTCACATCTTTTAACAAATTTGTTCAAATAGTCACTGTTGCCATCAAAAGGCTTGATATTTTCGATTTTTAATTTAACTAAATCCCAATTCACAACGAGAGGTGTGGATTGCGATTGGTTTGTTTGCTCTTGCGGAGTACTCATCTTTATTAATAAAATAAAGAACAAATGATAAACTAAATTACCGTTTAATTAATATTATAAATAATTATAATATTTTCTTAACTTTGAAATTTCAAAATACGAAAGATTCTCCTTTCTTTTTTTTAATTTCTTTGTTAAAATTTACTTTCCTAAAACTATGTGTCTCCAATAGACGGGTCTTAAAAATAAAATGTCTACAATAGACTGAGCTTAAAATAAAATGTCTACAATAGACTGAGCTAAGCTAGGTGATGTGCACAATGCACGAGCCTAAAATTATCCCTAAGAAACCTTATTCGGAGGATCAAGGGGCGAAAAGGAATTTGGCACTTACCGTATCTTCCTTTCCCGACTCTCTGCTGGCTGAGGTTCTCAGAAGTGGCTTCTCTGGATTGGTTGATTCTTTGATAGTGCTGAAGGGTTGATACCACAATTCGACGAGTTTTTTTCGATATGCGATCGGAAAACACACTAAACGCACTATCCTACCGACTGCGCAAATTTTGTTCCGTTAAAAGAAAAGTTCCTTTTTAAAAACAATTTTATTTCAATACAGAGAAGATGTTTACTGCAAGAGCTTAAAACAGAGAGTGATTTTAATATTTCATTAAATAAAGCATTACAATTCAATTATGCTGGTGTCATCACCAGATAAGGCTTCTAAGAAAGATGTCGTGAGAATCATCTAGGTCGGCAGGTTCCATGGATGTAACTTGAACAAGTGATTGAGTAAAAATATTAGGTCAATGCTAATGAGCATATATTATTAAAAATAAATAGCCAACACTAGCGAACTCCAGATGAGTTATGAAATAAGAAATACCTGTTCAGGGAAGAAGGCTTGGGGGAAGCCAAAGCCAAAAAATAAAATTAATTTCAGTTCACATTAGTTGGGAGGGAAAAAAATATTTTCTTGAAAAAAATTCTAGTCATAATCACAAATAGCTATAATAAATTCATTAACTAATTCGCTAACTTAGCTTAGCTGATTCTTGCTATTCAGGGTGTAACAAACACGTCCCTCACCATTGGAATTTCGGAAACGTAAGAGATACGAAGTCGGTTAAATTGGGGCAAAGTTGCATAATTATGGGCCTAATAATATGCCACAAAAAAATCAAAAATAAATACAGGGGCTTTCAAAACATTTGAAAAAATCTAACATTTTGTGTTTCGGTTTTTATTTGTTGCTGACTTTGTTCGAAAAGATGTCCAAAAATAAATTTCACTTTTTCATTGTTACTTTTTATTCTTCTCGAGATGGCATGATCAGATCTCATTTAATACGACGTTTCGTCTTTGGGTCACCATCATCAACTTAATTTTTTTAAATACTATAATACAATAATAATTTAAAAATCTTCAGTTTCGTCGAAACAAAAGTTAATTACAGGAACGGACTAGGGTTATTTTAATGAAGATGGTCAATTTAAGGAACAAAACGTCGGAAAACCAGTAAGTCTTATATTCCGACAAACGTAGATTTAGTTCCTCTTTCATAATTTAAGTGACCCAAAGACAAAACGTCGCATTAAAGATCTGATGATGCAACCTTATGGAGAATAGAAAGTAGCAATGAGAAAGTGACATTTATTTTTGAACAAAGTCAGGAAAAAATTAAAACCGAAACGCAAAATTTTAGATTTTTCCAATTATTTTAAAGACCCTGCATTTATTTTTTATTTTTTTGGGGGATATTATTGGGCCCCTAATAATTCTTAACGGAAAAATAACATTTAGTTATACAGGGTGTTTTTTAATTGAGTGCCGAGATACTGAATGTGAATCTTTGGGTGATTTTAAGAAGAAAAGTTAATACAGTGCAACCTCGATAATCCGGACTAATTAAAACCGCGGTCATCCGGATTAGTAAATAATCCGGATTATTGAAGCGAGACAGATTTTTTATTGAAAAACAAAACAACTAGAAAATAGTACATAAACAAAAATTATTTAAAACAGGAGCATACTTATTAAATTTTATATTATTTTGTGAAGTAATTTGTAATTTTTGTTTGCTTGAATTACCGAGTACTATCAAATGCTGATCATAAAGTATACAATGCAATGCTTGGCCGGATTATTGAAGAATCCGGTGTAACGAAGGTTCGGATTATCGAGGTTACACTGTATTAACATACAGGGTGATTGATGGTGGATGGCCTATTAGACGTTTATAGAGAACTAGTCATCGGACCACTTTGAAATTTTGTGAGGTTATAGAAGCGGACATGATCTCTCTTTTAAAAATATTTTAAGCCATGCAGTGTTGCCACTTCTACTTGAAAGTATTAGCAACTTTGATAATTTAAACGGAACACTCTGTGTATTATTTTTGTTTTAGAATCCTTATTAATTTCTTAATAACTTTCCTTAATATTTTCCTATACCTATTTGTTATAGTTCTCGAGATAATAATTAATTTCGCTTTTTTTTTCGGAAAACGTGTCCTACAAAAAGTGATGATATTTTTAAACTCTGACAAATTAAAGCACTGACATTTGGTATGGAGTCAGGTTATATCCTGAGGTCTTTCACCCTCTTTCCAAATATTATTTATAATAGTACAGGGTGTTTCAAAATACAAATATTTTGGTGGTTTGGAAAAATGGTAAATAGTACCTTCTATTTAAATGAAATACCCTATATTTTATCTGTTGTCCTAAAAGCTATTGAAATTGTCTATCTTTATATGCATAATATTACTATACCTATCTTGAACAGTTTTTGACTTATGAGCATTTATTTGGCAAAATTAATTATTACAGATAACAATCACACTTTTTAGACCAATTTGGCAAGTAGCCTATGGAAATTGTTTTGTAATGGTTGACATTTTGCTGTTATTCATTCAGTCTTGTTGTCAGTTGGTCTATTTAAATATTTTAATTTTTTAAAGTTAAATTTAAAGTTTAAAAAAAAAATGGAAGAAAACAACAACTATTCAGATGTAGTACTTATAAATTTATTTATTTTACATGGTCAGTATAATAAGATCATCAGCCGTACATTTAGAAAATTCAATATATCCAAATTTACCATCAATGAGCAATAAGAAATTTAGACGAATTCAAAGCAATTTAGAAAATTTTGGATCATGCTTGAAACATACAGAAATTTATCTAGACCTATAACGTCCAATGAAATCAATGTTCTGGCTTATTTTCATGCCTATCCGCATGCTTCAATAAGAAGTGACAAAGAAGATTTGGGCTTATTGTTTCTTTGTGTGCAAGAAATATTGTCTACACATAATATGCATGATTGTAAGTGTACCAAAGTTCAATTTCTCAAGGCTGAGGACTGTCCACAAAGAAATTTGTTTTTTTTTCAAAATGCAAAATGCAAAATGTCAACCATTACAAAACAATTTCCATAGGCTACTTGCCAAATTGGTCTAAAAAGTGTGATTGTTATCTGTAATAATTAATGTTGCTAAATAAATGCTCATAAGTCAAAAACTGCTCAAGATAGGTATAGTAACATTATACATAGGAAGATAGACAATTTCAATAGCTTTTAGGACAACAGATAAAATATAGGGTATTTCATTTAAAAAAACGTACTATTTACCATTTTTCCAAACCATCAAAATATTTGTATTTTGAAACACCCTGTACTATTATTATAACTAATATTTGGAAGGAGGGTGAAAGACCTCTGGATATAACCTGACTCCATACCAAATGTCAGTGCTTTAATTTGTAAGAGTTTAAAAATATCATAACTTTTTGTAGGACATTGCTTTTGAAATTTTGTACACACCATTATCAACCAGAAATAAAATGTTTCCTTAGTTAACAACTCGAAAAACGAGAGTTTGTTTTTAAAAAAAACTTTTATTTCAATCTAAGACGTTACAATAAGAATGATGATCTAAACTCTGTTACATATATTTATAATGTTTGCAATGCTGACATTGCATGAGAACATCTAACGCATCTAAGAAAATCTAGGAAGTCTAATAATAGTTTTGATGATTCTGCATAACGCGCAAAACGACCATTCTCAGGGGAATGTAACTCCTCCCTTCTTAGTTGAAAGCACGTTCTAAAGGGCGTGATTTCAAATAATTATTAAATAATTATAAAATTGGATCATTTGATTTTTGAATAATAATCTTAGATTTTCTTACACATTTTCGATATATGATAAATATTATGATTAAAATGATAAAAATATAAAGGAATATTGTCCAAAAGCTAGTTCGATTGATGTAGACCGTTGACGTCATGGCTTCAAGGTTTTCCTTCTGTTCTTGTAACTGGGCTTCGACTTCTTTAGTGGCTTTGAGGTTGACATAGTTAAGGTCCATAGCAGGAGGGTTGTAAATTGATTGATGCTGATTGACTAGGCTGAGGTTTAGGATTGGTAAATTTACTTCGGCGAAGCTGATTCGGCTTGGCTTGTAGCTTTCCAATATGATTGATTTTATTTTGACTTTGCAATCGGCTGGGGACTCCAAAAGATAGGACCCATAAAGAGGTATATTCTCCACTGAATTTTGGCAATTTATGGTGCTGATTAGGCGATTTGGGACGGTTAATATCCATTTACCATCGACCACTTTTCGGATTTGAACTTCGTGTAATTGTATCTTGAAAGGGTGACAGGAAGTGACATTTGTGTGATGCTTGATGAGTTGGACTGCACAGGAAGGGATGTCTTCCGTTAGGGTAGTGCGAGTTTCTCTGCATAAGTAGCTTTCGGGTTGAATCTCCATACATCTTTGGTCCATATAGGCATACTTGTTATTGCTCAGTGCTAGGTAAGGCTTATAGGGTAGGTTGACGAAAAATGATTGGTTATCGGGAATTGGTAAGGGGAATAAATTGAAATATTGATACGTCTCTGATTCTACAAGAGGTAATTCCAATACAAATACAATATTAAATCCTTTTAAAAAGCTTTTGATTATTAATATTTTTTCAAAACTAAGAATATTTTGGGGTTTAACTTCTAAAGGAAGTTTATCTGCATCTAGATGCTTATTAATATTTTCTATCTCGGATAAAAGTTCATTTGGATCTACTATGGAGTTATGAAGTATGTTAATTTTTGTAAATGTGATAGCTACTTCGATTTTATCGAGAATATCATAAATTGACTGGTACATTAGTGTAATTTGATTAATTACCATGTGGGTAAGAAAATACTGTTCAAAATTAGTTTGGTGTATTCCAACCTCTTTAATTGTTGCCTCTATTCTAACAATGTGCGATTTTAAGAGCAATTGATTATGTGTGATATTTGATATCATTGACTTAAATTTGTTGATTGTGGAGTCTAAAATTGTAATTTGATTTATGGCGTCGATTCTTAATTTATTTTGGTTTTCCTGCAACCTTTTGATTTTTGCATTGATTTGCTCTGCGTCATTTTGATCGAGGTTTCCCGTTATACTTTTTATAAATGTGCCTAAAGGGTTAAATAGGCCTCTTTTGTTTCTAAGAACGTTTTTGAATGGTAAAATTTGGTCTATTAAATGTTCTATTCGTTTTTCAAGCGTATAAAGTGAGCTAAAAGAATTAAGATAACCTTGATAGTATTCGCTATTATTCTTAATGATAGAAGAGAGTCTATCTGTTTGATTTTTTAGAGTTTCAAATTTGGAAATTATAGGGGTTGTCAAAATTTTGAATAAAGGTCCATTTATTGGATTCAAGTTGGGCGGTTCCTAGCCTGAAGGGTAGAATTCCGGGGTGATCGTTTAAATCATGGAATTTTACTATTCCTGATGCGATGGTCCAGCTCCATCTGGAACAAGGGGCATGATTTTAGTTTCATTAATGTGAACGACTTCTTTTCTTTTTGATTTGGGGTTTTCTATCTCGATTTTATTATTTTCTAAAATACCGGTCAACACAAATGGTCCTAAGAATTTATTTTTAATTTTTCCTGATCGGCTGTCTGATTTTTTATAAACTTGAGAACCTATAATCAGTTCTTTAGGGGTTTTATTTTTATTAATTTTTTCTATGGTTTTAAGCTTTAATTCCTTTGTTTGTTCGGTAATTTTGTCATATAAAATTTGGGTGTTATTTTTATGGTTATTTATATACTCTGTATATACGTGGGATGGTATTAAATCCATAGGGTCTCTAGAATCCGTGTGTCCGAAGACGAGTTCGTATGGGGTAAAATTTGTGCTAGAGTGAATTGTATTATTATATGCAATAATTGCGTACGGCATTAATTTTATGACGTCAGCATTTGGATCTGATTCGCGTAAAATACGAATGTGCTCGATTAGCGTCGAATGTAATCTTTCTACGGGTGAGTTCGACTCATGGTGATAGGGGGTGGTAAAATGAATTTTTATATTATGAGCTTTTAGTAAGCCACTGACTACTTCGTTCTGGAATCCGATCCGTTATCTGATACGATTTGTTTTGGTACGCGAAGAAATGAGAAAAAGTTAATTAATTGGTCGCAGCAGGAAACTGCATTTCCGGTGTAAGGAAGAGCTTGTGCGTACTTAGAGAATTTATCTATGATTGTCAAAAATTTTTGTTTACCAATAATGAACGTATCGACGTGTACTATTTCAAATGGTTTACTAGGCGTTTCTGTTAACACTAATGGTTGGTCAGGGGGTTTACGATTATATTTTGAACGTTGACAGATTTCACAATTGTTAATGTATTTTGTTACGTCCGATTTTAAAGATTTCCAATAATAATTGGCTTTTAAGAATTTACATGTTTCTTCGATTCCTCTGTGGTTTGTTTTACTTTCGTGTCGATATTTAATGATTAATTCTCTTTCATCCGGTTGAGCGTTATTTATTAATTTCGTACACTCTATAAGTTTTAAATTTTTAAAGTGGTTTGTCATGGATTGTTGAAAATAAGGCCGTAGTTCTTTAGAGAAGAAATAAACATAGGTATTTTTATTGGTTAAGAATTCTTTAAGAAAATTAACAATAGTTGCCATATTCGTAGGAATGGTTACATGAATAATTTGGTTGCCATCAAAAGTTTCGCGTTTAGTTTTAACGTAAGCGTCATAAGGGGATTTTTTAATAATAATTTGATGGGGTTTGTTATTAATAATTTCGTCTAATAAAGTCATATTTGAATAATTATCATCGGCGTTAGTACTGTGTACTGTATTGTCTGTGTTATCATCATTAGGCCTAATTTCTATTCTGGGGGGTTTAATTTGTATGTTTTGTAAAATTTTTATTTTTGGACTATTTGGATTTTTAATATTTGTGAGATTTTTGCTTGCGTCGTCAGGGTCTAAGTTTTCAGGGTTAAACTGACTATAACTATTCTGTAAAAATTGATCGATATCTCGACTTATATCGCCGGGGTTATTGATTATCGACTCTGATTCGATTGCGTGAAGTGAAATACGACTAAGTGCGTCTGCATTTGTATTTTGTTTACCTTTCTTATAAATGATCTCGTAATCGTATTCTTCTAGTCTAAGTCTCCAACGTACAAGTTTAGAGTTGGGTTCTTTTAAATTAAATAGCCAAACTAGGGGTCTATGATCCGTGTAAATTTTGAATTTTCGGCCATATAGATATGGTCTGAAATATTTGCATGCCCAAACGATACCTAGAAGTTCTTTTTCTATTGTGGAATATCTTTGCTCGGTTTCGTTTAGAGTTCGTGATGCAAAAGCTACAGGGTGGTCATTCGGAGGGTCTCCCTGCGAGAGTACAGCTCCAAGGGCTATATTTGATGCGTCCGTTGTAAGGGTGAACGGTTTCTCAAAATCTGGGTATTTAAGAACAGGTGAATTGATCAATAGTTCTTTGAGGTGATTGAACGATTTAATAAAAGGTGGCGAATGTTCAACTTTTGCGCCTTTTTTGAGACACAGTGTAAGTGGTTTAGTAATTTTCGCGAAGTCTTTTATAAATCTACGGTAATAACCCGCTAAACCTAAAAATGACTTAATTTCCTTTTGGGTTTTTGGTATTGGAAAGTTCTTGACTGCGTCAACTTAGTCGGGGTTAGGTTTAACACCATCTTTAGTTATTTTGTGCCCTAAATAAGCGACTTCTTTATGTAAAAACTCTGACTTATCTAGTTGAATTTTAAAATTTGACTCTCTTAGTCTTTCAAATACGGCTCTTAACCTATCGATATGTTCTTGAAGAGAGGTGGAAAAAATAATTATGTCGTCTAAGTATACAGAACAAATTTCATTTTGAAGTCCGCGTAAAACGTTATTCATAACGCGCTGAAAAGTTGAAGGGGCGTTCTTAAGACCGAAGGGCATTCTCTTAAATTCGTAATGGCCCGTGTCTGTTGAAAAAGCCGTTTTGGGGATGTCGTTTGGTTCCATTTCGATTTGGTGGAATCCTGTTGCGAGGTCTAAAGTCGAAAAATATTGAGCTTTACCCAATTTATCGAGAATATCGGAAATATTGGGCAACGGAAATTTATCATCGATTGATTTGTCATTAATTTTACGATAATCGATTACAATACGCCATTTGCGCATGCCCGATGCGTCTAGTTTTTTCGGTACTATCCAAATTGGACTACTCCACGGTGAACTTGAATTTTGAATAATTCCGTTTTCGAGCATTTTATTAATTTGAGATTTTACTTCTTGTTTATGAATTTCTGGATATCTATACGTTTTAGTAAATATAGGTGTTTCTTCTGTAAGGTTTATTTTATGTTTAATTTGGTTAGTAAAAGTTAAAGGGGTACCTTCACTATAAAAAATGTCTCGGTATTCATAACATAAGTTCCTAATTGCTTTATATTCTTCTTTGTTACAGTGCGACAAGCGCAAATTTTTTAAATTTTGTTTTTGAATGTTGTCAAGATATTCGGTGAGTTCCGTATCGGTTTCCATTTTTTCCATAAAATTAGTTTCATTTTCGTCCAAAACTTCGATATCTAAAGGTTCAAATATAGTAATTTTGATAGGGTTTTCGCCTGGATTTGTTACGAGGGTCGTCGCAAAAGAGTCAATAACATTTACTAATGCTTCTGGCATTTCAGCATTTCCGAATTTTTTGTATTTTAAAACTCCTATACCGGTTGATATATTGACAGGTAATTTTACTTTTTGGCATGTACGAGGGGGAATCGTTATTTCAACAGTTTCAAAATGTTGCATAGTTTGAACATTAGCTTGATAATATAAAGGTAAAATAGCGTTCAGTGTTCTTAAGTTGTAAGTTTGTAAATCGATATTTGCGCCAATATGTGTTAAAAAATCAATTCCTAAAAGTCCGTCGAATTTTGGTGAAAAATCGAATAAGTAAAACTTGTGGTCTCCTAAGCAATTAAATGAGGGGAATATTGGTATATCGATTACTTCGTTATGCATAGAAATTGCATGAGCTGTTCTAACAGTAAAAAGTTCTGAAAAAATAAAATTTGGATAAATTTTATAAGCAAGGTCAGGTTTAATAAAGCTTTTACCACTACCAGTGTCTATTAAAAATGTTGCATTAATTTCTTCAATAAAAATTACTGGCAGGTCTGAATTTGTATAGTTATTTAAATTTATTATGGAGGGTTGAGTAAATTCGGGGTTTCCTGAAAATTTTCGTCGTGATAGTCATTTTGGTTTTCATATAGGTTAGTTTCTTCCTGCGGAATATCATAACCTTGTTCATATTGCTGATACGACGTTTCGTTAGAATCAGTATAATACTGAGAGTCATCATCGGGGTTCACGTAAAAATCGGTATTTTGATCGTTTGAATTATACATCGGTTCGACCGCTTGATTAAATAGTTCCTCAACAAGAGTATCGCGTCTTGGTTGGCTATTAGCAAAATGATTAGGATGCTTAATGGTTGCGTAACCTGATGACGTATCCATTGGTTCTGGTTTCTTTAATCGTGAAATATTGGAGGGTGACATACGTTGATTATTTTGTTGATTAGAAAAATGTCTAAAATTTGGATTGGGTCTATTCATAAAATTTTGATTATTAAAATTTGGTCTTTGAAATCCTGGTCTGACAGATTGGACAGGTCCTTGTCTAAATACTGCAGAAGGTTGTTTAAAGTGATTAAAATTGTTTTGGTTAAAACCGTTATAATGTGGTCTGTTAAAATTGGGGTTCATTGACGTATTATTATTTGGCATATACGAATAATTTCGTTGGAAAAATCGGGGTTGTGTGTTAGTGGAATAATGTTGTTGTTGCGGATGCGTATTTGGTTTATTTTTGGAAATATTCAAATCAACATTTGGTTTCGTACCAAAATTTCCGCGATTTTTATAATACATGAAATTTTCTTCTTCCAAGGCATGGCTCATAGCTTCTTCTAGATTTTTCGGGTTTTTTAAACGTACTACTAACTGCATATGATAGTTAAGCCCATTAATAAAGGTTTTTAAAATTAAATTGTCATATTCCGTAATTTTTAATAATTTCAATTCCGTTGTGTCCGTAGACATATTTATTTTAGCAAATAATAAGCTACGGGCGTCTTGCAAACGCAGGCCAAATTGTTGCGGAGATTCATTCTTTTCCGGTTTTACTGTGATGATATCTTGAAGAACACAATCGATTGATCTTTGATCGGCGAAAGTGGAAAGTATTGCTTCTTTTAATAGTACCCAAGTTTTTAACTCGGTTCGAGAGGCAATTAAATCAGCTGCTCTACCAACTAATTTGTTTAACACGGTGTCAAAAAGGCAAATATTTATGGCTGCGCCAGAATTTGAAGTATCTTTATGATTTTCGAAAAAGTTTTCACAAGCGTTCAAAAATCTATTAATTTGTTTCGGATTTCCGTCGAAATTAGGGATGTTATCCGCTTGATATCTAATAAGTTGATAATTAGGTTGTTGGTTCTGCATATTGAATAGATTTGCAAGGTCCGATAATAAATCGTCCAGATTAAAAAATATATCAAATAAAGAGACTGATCAATACAACAATTAAGGTAAAATAAGGAAAAATATTTTTAAAGGATGCACTTACAATATAGAAGTGATGATTGCTTCGATTTTCATTTCCTAACTAGGTTCCAATAGGAATGGCGATGCTGTCCTTCCCTGGACTACTTATGAGCTCGGGACGATGCTTGTTCCCTGTACTCGCACCAATAGGACGTGGGACGATGCTTGTTCCCGGTTCCCTGGTCGGTTGAGACTTATTGCACGTCGCAGATTTTTGAAAAATGTTCGTTTTTGTCACTAATTGTAGATACAAACACGGAATATACGCTCGATGCGCGGAACCGCTGACAAAATTCGACCCGACTGCGCCAGTTAACAACTCGAAAAACGAGAGTTTGTTTTTAAAAAAAACTTTTATTTCAATCTAAGACGTTACAATAAGAATGATGATCTAAACTCTGTTACATATATTTATAATGTTTGCAATGCTGACATTGCATGAGAACATCTAACGCATCTAAGAAAATCTAGGAAGTCTAATAATAGTTTTGATGATTCTGCATAACGCGCAAAACGACCATTCTCAGGGGAATGTAACTCCTTCGTAGTTTTTTACGTGAAATCCAGTGACGTACTTAGATTTTTTTTCATTCAATAATAATCATTAAGGAGCATTTTTGATATTGATTTCTTCTTAAAATCACCCAAGGATTCAAAACCTTAAGTATCGGCACTCAATTAAAAAGACCTTGTAGATACAAATATTGTTATCACAAATATTTTCTCTTGCCAAAAAACTATAAATAATTTTTTAAATATTTATTAAACAATTGGGGTATAGTTTTAAATTTAAACAACAAACAATGAAATAAATAGTTACCTCCTTATATGTGCCCATTTGGCCGACGACATCATCTTCATTCTTCCAGTTCCGCTCTCCAAGGGACGAACAAAAAGGACATCGCCCTGGACACGCCAGGTTGCCCATCAGCCTTTTTCAGACATGCGGGAGTCTTGAAAAGGGTTATCTCTACCACGCTCTAAACTGCGACGATGTTTAGGCAAACCCTTGAAGAGCGGAACCCTCACACCTCAAACGCGGTACCGCACTCTGTTTTAGGCCCGTCAAGTATCTAAAACAAATAAAAGTAATTGTTAGGGAAATGTTTGTTTGGATTTGTTCATTAACTTTTCTATTTTTATTTTAAAAATAGACAATTTTTTCAGGAAGACCGCTCAACTTTTATAATAATTGTAAGAATTAATTAAAAACGTATATTTTTTAAATCAGAACGGAGGGGTAATTTTAATTAATAAAAAATATATAATTGTAAATAACGTGACGATAAGTTATTTTTAATTTTTTTATGAATAAATTTGCAAAATAGAAATAAATAATAACAGCATCTCTGCCATCCTAAAGGAAATAATGATAGAAAAAACAGTTTTAAAACGACAATCAATATTCAAATTTTACATCCTACTTACCAAATTATTTTTAGGTTGAGACCTTAACGATGAGGTTGCTGATCTTGTCCAACGATGGGGCTGCTCTGTTCCCAATCCGTAAAGTCCGTTAATGGTATTTTATAACGTAAATGAATATTTAATTTTATAATAACGACATCTAATGAAAGATTTAAACACACCGCAAATTTTGAAAGCCCGTCATCGTGTCTTCTCCAAAACTCACAGAATCTTTGCTCCTCCTGTATAGATTCATGAACGTTTGCGCTCTCCCAACGACCATCGGGTGCTCCGATCCGTGACACGCACAATGCCGAACCACTGTGACGGGAGCTGGCACCGGTATGCCCGAGATCCGTGGACACACCAGTTTGCTGCTGCCATTAACACATCTGACACCAAATAACAATCACGGATTTGACAAAGTGCGTGCTTGTGGCCTGGATAGGACCGCGTCGCGTTCCGTGATACATAGTTGTGTGTATAAAGAATAGTCTGAAAAAAAACAGCAAAATTAATAGGAATATAATGCTTATTTTTATTCTATCAAGAAGAGTAGTCAGGTACCTAGGCTAATTTAAAATTAAATCCCCCCTCCCAAAAATAAAATCCCCCCACTCCTCAAAAGAACTCCATGCGAAACCGTCTTCACATGAAACTTACTAAGTTATCAAAAAACCGCATAAAATAGCTTAACAAATAACATAATTCGATACATGCATCGAATAACATTTTAAGCGACAAATCGTGTTTTTACAGGAGAACACATAACAGGTCCGGGTATATTTAATTGTAATATATATTTATCATTCCGGTTTTTAGAAAGTTTATATTTACAGAAGAAACAGAGTTTACAATTACTTCATGTTTAAGAAGCCATTTCCAAAAAATGTAATTTTGATTAGCAGTAACATTTTAACCTCATTTACCATAATTTTGGGAAAAATTATGTTTGAAAAGAATATAGTATGGTATTTTACGATTTTTGAAATCATTAAATTTTGCATAAGAAACATTGTTAAATATTTGGTTAAATATAATACAATAAAACAATCAAATTTATTAAATGATTCTTAAATGTTTTTGAAATATAAAAACATCATAAAACTAAAGAAATACATGATATATCATTGTAAAGTATATTACCATTAGAATATTGTGATATACAGGGTGGCCCATCGAAACTAGTCCAGCAAGGTTTACGGCTGTGTAGGTGAAAATTAAAAAAAAAACCTCGGACCCGTAAACTTGTGTTTTCAGGGGGACACGTTTCACTAATAATTTCATCCCTGTAACCTCAACCCCCCTAGCATGGGCGGCTACTGCCCTTGTTTTTTCAAATGGGAATGGGTATGTTGTGATACATCTTTTTAAAGGGCATTAAATTCTCTTTAAAATGGCGCTTCGTTTTGTAAATTTGAGCTACGCGCCGCCGAGCAAAGGAATTTGAAACATTTCACTGCACAGGTTTGTGCGTAAACAATTTGTTTTTAAAGTAATAAGTATCAGTCAATTCAACTTTATCTTCAGTAAAGCGGTTGATCCAGATCTACATACGTTATTTCTGCGCTATTATTTTCTTTTGATTTGATCGTGACATAAAAAATAAGTTTCCCATAAATAATAGTTCACTCTTTGATGGTTTATTATATTACAATTAATATAGGAAATATTAAAAAATGTATAAGTTCTGTTTCCAATAATAGAGATTATCACAGGCAAGGAAACAAATAAAGTATAAAATAATTGACGCAACTAATTTAAAAATATGTATAATTTTTGCCCAGGAGTCGTTAAATTTTGAACACGGTCTTGCACGGTTGATTTTTTCTAGAACTAAACCGTCTTTTATACAGGGTGAGTCATGACGAGCTTGCATTAGAACTTTATGGAGAACTACTGAACATCTGTTTCTGAAACTTTAGGGAACTTAAGTGTGTCGATACGTTCTCTTTGACTAAAATATTTACATGGTCCTGTCATTTCCGGTTATACCGAAAGTAGCTGTCAACTTTGGTTTTTTAAACACAATATGGTAATTTTTATTATATTTTTCGATTCACCATTAAATTCTAAGCAAATTTTATAGAACATCCCCACTAAGCAAGAAACATCTTTTTCACGTTTGATAACGTTATTTTAAAGGAACTTAGAAAACGTTTTTTCTCAAACAGACCATTGATGTATCAATGATGATTTTATTTAACATTTTAAAAAATAACGTCATTCATATGTTAATTTTAATATGTAATTATAATATTATTAACGGAACTTGTTAGTAACGTAGAAATCATGTTAGTTGAATATACGTTTGATTTCTACCATCACAGACATGTTTTTATTTCAATCTCTTTGTTATGTTATGAATAAACGTTTTAAACAACAAACTTGTTTCGTCAAATAATGTAATTTTCTTAACGTTACTGAAACGGGTTTCGATCCACTACTGGACAACACCGACAATGGCCAAATATAACCTAACTTTACTTCCTTCCTTCTTCTTCATGTCGTGGGGTGATGGTGTGTTGTGTTTGTTTAGCCGTCATAAAATTATATTAAGAGCTTTTTATTTAAAAAAACAAGATAAAGAGTAAGGTAAGTACCATTATATCAGTATACTAATTTGGAAATCTCGATATTTTGTAAATTTTCATAGGCTCATTAAATAGATAGATTATTACAGGTCGGTCGGTCGCGGCCATTTTGCATGCAACCATAAAATTTTGAGGCCCAGATTACGAATCTTGGGAAAAATATTCCCTTTTTTTATTTAAAATTAAGATTTATTTATAGGTATGGTTAAATTAAATTAACAAAAACCAGTCAAATATGATTGTAATCTTTTAGTGAATATTATTAATAAGTATTTTAAATATTTTAGTACAACAAGTATCTTCAAGTGGCAGGAAAGAATGAGGCCGAGTTTATACGGAGGGGCTTGATTAGCGTATTCGCAAATAAGCAGTCAATTATTTGTGGACAGGCCAGAAACAAAACTGAAAGATTGCAAAATCATCTATCTCTTAAGAGGTTTGTTTTTAAATTAATACCTATACAATCAAATGTAAATGTATTGCGTTTTCTCAAACAGATGCAGCTCAAACGGTGCACAACATTATCAATAAAAGCTGGAGACATGTATAATGGAGTGGTTTAGGAACTCCAATCAGAGGCTTAAACGAAAAGAACTAAACAATTGGTAAGTTATTAAATTAGTTTAAGTTAAAAACTAGCAGGTACCCGCAGCTTTCTTTTGCGCAATCCAATTATTCAATTCGTTATACAAGCAAAGCTGCGGATAACATTCAAATATGTATTTATTTCTACAATATGGCTTATTTTGACAGAAAATTTTTAATCATAGATCAATTGTTAGAAGATGAGTGCTTCCCTTTAAAAAATAATCATCAAGCTACGTTTTGTAGTAGCTCCAAAGTAAGAAGGACAAATATTTTGAAAACAGATAAACTTACACAAAAAACATTTTCGTAATTACTGAATCCAATAACATCTTAATATAATACACAAATATTGCCAATCAACACAAATCTTCCTTTTTTAGTTGGCCCCTCAATTTTCTGGATTCTATGAAGAATGTTCAAATTTAGAAACACCCTTGAATAGTTTTAAATTTCTTCCAAATAAAAAAATTAAGGCGGAACAAATTAGAGACAAAAACTGAAAATTCCATTTTTTAAAATCTCTCGGGTACTTATTCAAAAATTCTTTTCACCAAATTAATACGCCCCAAAATATGAAACGTTTCCTCGGTATCGCTTACCTTTTCAAGATTGATACAACAGAGTAGATACCTCAAACCATTTTTTTTTTCAGAATATCTACATTTTCAGTAAGCAGCAGCGTTGCTAGATACAATTTTTACAAGTCGCCATCAGAGCTGGCGAAAGTTGCCAAGGTGGAATTAAAGTCGCCCAATTTTCTTAAACTTTATTGTTCAGGTTTGTTAGTGGAATAAAAAAATACCTCAAACTGAACGATTTTTATTTTAAAAAAAAAATCTTATTCTCAATATAATATTTTTGTTAACCCTTAAATGTCATTTTTTCTTAGTCTAAATTAGTACCAAGATAACAAAAATTATATAGATCAAGGTAGCTCTAAAATGTCAATTTTCATAGTTCCATAGAAATGATGTGATATTCTCAACTTCTTCCTTATTCTTTATAAAAAAGTCATCGTCCAAAACCTAAAAAGCAACCATGCAGGTTTGTCAATAAATATGAAAAGTTGTTCGGTATAAAAACTATGTTTTAATATGCAATTACATCCTTCTACAAATTTTTAGAAATAAATTTTCTTTTGAGAGACTTTACAGGCGAAGATTATCATGAGTTTAATATGTAATTGCATATTAGAACTAAGTTTTGTATACTGAACAACTTTTTATAATTACAGTTTTCGATATTGTCACAAATAAGTATCTACTTTATATAGGTATGGGTACCTACTCTTGAGCCAAATTCATATTTTTTTAGAAACCTCGTATACGACTGAAAAAAATTAATGCCTGATGGTTGCATTTTATGTTCTAGACCATGGAGACCTTTTTTTTTTATGAAGAACAACTTTTCTCATAAAATTAATGATCAAAAAGTTTTCTGGCTCAAAATATTAATTTTCAAATTCACATTTCTATGCAAAACTATCAAAACTGACATTTTAAAGCTTGATCCATATAATTTTTGTTATCTCGGTACTAATTGTTGTGTACCTAATTTAGAATAAGAAAAAATTACATTTAAGTGTTCACAAAAATATTATATTGTCAAAGGATGAATCTAATCTGTCATCAATATAATGAAATTTAGCCTGCATTTATTCCTTTTAAAAACGAAATTGGTTCGTTAAAGTTTCGAAACGAGAACGTTTTATGTACAACATAATTATAACGTTTTGACACGTCCTTAAAATAAACATCTTAAGAACGAAACCAGTTCGTTATAGTTTTCGAATCAAACACGTTACTGTTTTGCAAGATGTCTTAGTGATAAATATGACAATCTGGCTAGAAATATACACTTTTATATCTGAAGAGTATCATCCAGTAATGAATACACCAAAAATATTGATGCTAAGCATAAATAGTTAAATCCATCCTTGGATACACTGTATATAAAAACTGGATCAATATTTCTATCTTTTTTATAAATATCCAATATTCGAAACTACACTTTTTGAATAGAAAATATAGTTAAACGTAAAGAATCTCAAAGTAAATTATACGCCCTTGTTGGGCTTTTTGCCCAGACTAGCTCCGCTCCGAAACCATGAAGACCGCTCCATAACCTTTTAAACGTTATTGGATTTAACCTTGTAAGATCTTTGATTTAACCAGACTTCAACATTGTTGCCATTAGCGAGACCAACATGTTTTGTCACTCTTCCACCCATTACTGATTTTCAATAACATTTCAAACAATCACAAACTCACTTTCCAACAGATTTATGAATGGAGTGTTGGCCCTGTGTTTACAACAGTGAAAGCATCCTAATTGTTTTGCGCATGGTTTAACATAGCCCCGCCCCTTTAACTGTCATTTTTAAATACAAATAAGTAAGATTTTCGATAACAGTTTCAATTGTGCATCGAAACAGCGAAAGTCACAGCTAGTACCAACCACTTGGAAACACGTGTAAATGTCCCATTTAAAATGTATAAAATATTTCCATTCTTGTTGCCAACAGTTTCCAATTTTGATCGGAAACAGAAACGATAGTTGCGATACATGTACCACAATGTGTCTAAAAATGTTACTTGGGTAGGTACTCTATACGGAGGAAAACTGATCGATTGCTTGAAAAAACAACTTGTTGAATCGCTTCTTCATTGAATTTTTAAATAAAATGCAGTTGATTATTTTAAATTTATAATTTTAATATTAGAATTTTCAAACACTTAATTTCACTAAATAAACTCAATGAATGCTTTAGACATTTGTTTTTAAAAGCAATGAATTAATTTTTCTCCGTATAGACATCAGTAAAACTAGTATAGAGTACCTAATATACAATCGTTTTCATAGTACACTTGAAAAAATATTATTTTCGGAATAATTTTGATATAAGTATAGAACAGTAAACATTATTTATAAAGAACAACTACTTTGTCATTAAATTAAATAAAAATATACTTTTCAAGTGTACTATGAAAACAATTGTATATTAGGTCCTCTATACTAGTATTACTGATGTCTATACGGAGAAAAATTAATTGATTGCTTGAAAAAACAAATTTCTAAAGCATTCATCGAGTTTCTTTAGTGAAATTAAAAATGTGTTTGAAAATTCTAATATTAAAATTTTAAATTTAAAATAATCAACTGCATTTTATTTGAAAATTGAATGAAGAAACGATTCAAAAAGTTGCTTTTTCAAGCAATCGATCAGATTTCCTCCGCATAGAGTACAATTGTTTTCATAGCAGCTCACGTGAAAGAATTGTATTTTCGGAATAAATTTGATTTTTTCAGGAATAGTTTTGATATTAGTATAGAACAGTAAACATTATCTATATGGAACAACTACTTTGTCATTAAATTAAATAAAAATATATTCACTTGCAATAAACACGTTTTTAATGGTTGAATTCTTTCACAAAGAACCTCGAATTGTGACCACCCTGTACATTTTCGGCCAAACTTGACATATTTTTGAGACCTGATGATATTCTGTTTATTCAGTAAGAAAAATTTTTTAGTCCAAGAGCTAAGGTTAAAAAAATTATGTTAATTATTTCATCACCATGCATTTGACAAAGGAATTACAAAAAGTCCAGATATCTCGAGAACTAGAAGAGTCAGAGAAAAAGATGTTCTACAAAATTTGTTTAGAATTTGATGGTTAATCGAGAAATATAATAAAAATTACCATGTTGTATTTAAAAAACGAGACTTGGCAGTTTCTTCCGATATAACCGGAAATGACCGGAACATGTGAATATTTTAGTTAAATAGTATCGATAAACCTTAATTCTCAATGTTTCAGAAACATATGTGCAGTAGTTATCCATAAAGTTCTAAAGCAAGCCCGTCGTGAATCACCCTGTATAATCTAAGATGCTATCAAATAACACTGGGATGTGAAACGACATTATTCCCCGGACTTATTTTCGTTAGTATACAGGGTGTTTATAAAAACTTGTGCCATCGCTCGTATGGTAATTTCCTATCAAAAAAATTAGACAAACAGATCCGATAAACATGAGTTATGTAACCACTTAATCTTGAATAGACATTTATTCTGCTGACGCTGCATTCATCTTTACATTATAATGTTCATTATTGTTCTTTTTAAGGCAGTCAGCTGAAGATATTTCTATTGTAACGTAACGTTGAATTATACTTCAATGGGACACGTCCTCCTAGATCACCCTGTAGTAATACCTTTTATCGCTGCCGCGGCGCGCATGTTTAAAGAAACGATGTATCGTCACGTCATATTATTCGTCATTATACTTTTTGCGTTGAACGCGGCCGGTTCTTTCTTTACAACAAGTAGAAAAATGTCGAAAGAAAGAAAAATAACAAGTAGAAGTAGTGTCCAAATTAAGAAAGAAAATGAAAAGTATATATATATATATACATATTTACATGAATATATTGGAGAAATATGAATCCAGTAAGTACACATAATATTTCATATTTTTTCATTGTTTTAGACATGGACAAGATTTATCATCACACACTTATAATTACTATTTTAGTAATTCAGTTGGCTGGATCAGTCTACTCGCTTCGTAGACATATCCACATACAGTTATATTGCCTAAAATCTTACAATTTTGTTGTAAATAGGCCAATCCATTTTTAATGCCAGCAGAAACAATTCGTTGAGTCATCAGTTATGAGATTATGATTTATGGTCTTCCAGACAAGATAAGATGCATTGTGAAATGGGTCAAGAGCCTGTTAAATAGACAGCGTCTCTTAACCCATAGCCCCTGTTAAATAGACAAGGTGGCATACATCCGGATCATGACAAATATGCATTGTGGGTCAACAAGCCCGGACAGACCCATTAGCCCCTGCGAAATATACAAGGTGGCAGATATCCAGATCATGCAAAATATAAATGGTAGGCCAACAAAGGTAGGACATATCAAAGCTCATCAACCCCTATGAAATATACAAGGTGGCATATATGGCAGGTCACATCAAAAAATTTACAATGGCATCCCAGTTCTTGGCAAGTTATTGTTTCTAATAGGTTGCATATATAAAATAAAAACATTTTGCCCTCTTAGGCTCATTAACCCCTGTTAAATATACAAGGTGGCATATATGGTAGGTCATATCAAAAAATTTACGATGGCATCCCAGTTCTTGGAAAATTATTGTTTCTAATAAGTTACATATATAAAATAAAAACATTTTGCCCTCTTAGGCTCATTAACCCCTGTTAAATATACAAGGTGGCATATATGACAGGTCATATCAAAAAATTTCCAATGGCATCCCAGTTCTTGGCAAATTATTGTTTCTAATAAGTAACATATATAAAATAAAAACATTTTGCCCTCTTAGACTCATTAACCCCTGTTAAATATACAAGGTGGCATATATGGCAGATCATATCAAAAAATTTCCAATGGCATCCCAGTTCTTGGCAAATTATTGTTTCTAATAAGTTACATATATAAAATAAAAATATTTTGCCCTCTTAGGCTCATTAACCCCTGTTAAATATACAAGGTGGCATATATGGTAGGTCACATCAAAAAATTTACGATGGCATCCCTGTTCTAGGCAAATTATTGTTTCTTATAAGTTACATTTATAAAATAAAACGTTTGGCCCTCTTAGGCTCATTAACCCCGGTGAAAAATACAAGGTGGCATATATGGTAGGTCATATCAAAAAATTTCCAATGGCATCCTAGTTCTAGGCAAATTATTGCTTCTTATAAGTTACATATATAAAATCAAACATTTTGCCACCTTAGGCTCTCCTAACCTCACTCACTCAGACGTCCTCCGAAAGCGGCAGATGTACCAGCTCAAAAGGCTCTGAGAAGGATCTCCCCAACCAGTGGCGTACACAGGGGTGTTTCGGGGGCTCAAACCCTCGCCATTTGTTGATAATGAAGATATGGCGCCTACAAAATCATATTACGCATCATTATTAGGTTTTCGAACTATAACACCCATAAACAAAGGCTGTGTACGCCACTGTCCCCAACAGTTAGCAATCCCGAGGCTCAAGCACTATTTTCTCAAAATGACAGGAGACTCCTTTCTGCTTGAACTCCAAAATCAACTTGGAAAGGGGATTTCTGCTCTTGGGTCTGTACAAAATTATGGAACCTCGTTGACTCAGGGAAGATGCTGTGTGAGGTACACCACACCAGTTACAACTACAGGAAATTTCTTTTATATTGGTCAATAGCAAAACTTTTAAAATCACAGCATCCTATAAACAAAGAGATTCCTTATTATTATTATCCAAAAAGAAGGGGAGGGGGGATCAATTCTACCTACCCTAAAGAAGCCAGCATACAAGACGTCCTACCATCAGAGCCATTACGGGAAGAACTGGAAAAGTCAAATAAGGACTGGATGAGAGCTCGTTAGGGTAAGCCATAAATGCAAGATTGCTGGAAGAATAAGGCTTTTCTACAAAGAGGGAAAAAATACCCTCAAATACGTTAGTTATAGGGATATACAATACCCTTTCGAGGGTTTCTCAGTCAGCAAAAACCTCTACATCTAAGTAAAAACGCAGAGAAGCTTTATTACCCAGTTCCCAATACTTTCTAAGATTGGGGCTGTAAAAGTAGTGAGAAATTGCATAACCCAAACTTTATCAAATAATTTTTTAAGGAAGAAATCTAAGCATAGTTACAGGTTTATTTTAAATCTTAGAAAACTAAATAAATTCCCCACTCCGCCCCATTTTAACTTAGAAGATGCAAACTGCAATAACCCTAATATCAGCAAACTGCTGAATGCAAACAGCTGACTGAAATTATGTATACTTTCTTGTACACATAGCTATAGAATTTAAAAAATATTTTGGGTTTCAATTTAAGAATACACTTTGAATTTCAGTGGCTCCCGTTTGGGATGTAAACATAACCTTCTAATTTAACTAAGCTTTTAAAACCCGAATCGCATCTAAGGGAGAAAACTTGGCTTCGGTTGTTTACTGGTTGACGCGCTTCTTATAGGCCACAGCAAGGGTGAATGTTATATAAATATCAACTACACTAAATGATGGGTCCGGGGTGGTTCAATCCTCGAACTCAGCAGGTTATTACTGGATTTCCATAGGTTAGGTCGCTAGTTGGTTTTAAAGGCATCATAAGGTCAAACAAGTTGTAAGGTTACAAAAATCTATTAACTTCTGGGTAGTAATACTGGTACAGAAAGCACACTTTCAATCTTGTGTAACAATCTGTTCTGGTAGGCTTACTTACATGGTAGTCTTAGTACTAATTATCTTTACAAATGGTTCACTAATCTGTTATGTTAAACAACCTGTTATGACTCAGTACTTAGACGTTTACTTTAGGTATTGAAATGGTACAGAATGCTCACTAATCTGTTGTGTCAAACACTCTGCCCCGGTAGGCTTAAATCTGGTAGTAAAAAATGGTAGTTCCTGGTAGTTAAGAAAAGTCCCTGACCTTAATGATTGCAATCCCCCCCTGCACTATAGCCCGTACGACCCTGTCGTTCCGTCACTCAGTTTGGAGTCTAGATTAACAATGGTATTGGAAGTCGTGTTTCGGACCGAAAGGGTCGACGTGATCGTTAGTTGACCAATTGAAAAGCGAGAAGCTAGTTGGAGCACGTCACTCGGCGGGCTGAGAGAGAATATAGTTGGAACGATAAACAATCATATGCAAATAGGTCCGATGTAGGTGAAAAATAGACAGGTCGACTGGACAGTTTTCGAACTTGTCGATTTTTACATTTTCAAGTGTTTTTAAATGAATTTAAATATTCTTTGTTAATAGGTGCGACAAAGAACGGATATATTGTGTGTCACTTCGTTACATGCATTTATTTACTCATAAGGGAGATGTTTATTTGGCGTGTCTAGGTTCTTGGAATGTCAGTACAGTTATGTCAAAATATGCAAATATGGTTTTAATGTTGATTTGTGTATTTATATATTAAACATTCCTTGATTATGCTAATATTGGGTTCGGAAAGTATGTTTGGGATTGGTATGTAGCGCAAATTACACGAAAGGAGTTATTTTAATGATTACTGATAGATTATTTGACTATTATCGAACCGTACCTATTTTGACGTGTTATAAGTTGCATGGACATGTTTTATGAGTTCTTAGATGTAATAAGTGAATTCTTAAGCGAGTTGTTAGAGGGATACGGGTACTGTTTCCACAACACTAAAGCTATTTTTTTTTTTGAAAAACAGGGATTCCTCATAAATACAGTAAAAAGTGGTTTAATGCCAATTCAGGAAATAACTTTTTTCTCTCAATACAAAAAAAAGGTGACTGAAGAATAAGAAGATAATTAAGGAATTACAAGAAAAATGCTAGCCACAGAACAATCACGACAGGATCAGTTTTAAGTTATTAGCCATTTAGCCTCAATATATCCAGCCACCCAATACGAATGGTTTTATACAAAACAGCTGGAGAGGGGAAAATAATTTACTTTAAGCCAGAAAATGCGGACTAGTCTAGGATCCGATTTACCTTGGTGGCCAAAAAACTATAGACGAATCCGTAAACAATATTCTAAGCCACAATTGTGTGTGTCTGTCATAGATTTACGGATGCCTCCTCCACGGGGTGGGGCGCATTTTGTACTGGTAAGATGTAAAAGGATTTTAGGACTTACAAGGCACATAAATTAATTGAAATTTAAGGCTATTTCATACGGTTTAAAGTCTTTCGCGAATGTAGGTACATTCTCAATATCATACTATCTTATGGGTAGACAACACGACGGCAGTACATTGGTTGGCAATGGTGTGAAACAAAAGAAATTATTCCTAGGGTGCACGCTTACCTTGGGAGTCGGAATATTATTAAAACAAAATAATTCAACTTTCTTTTTCTGTCAGGGATACAAGGAAAAAATATACCTACCAGAAACGTACATTCTAAAACATCTGCACCTAAGGAAGCCCAGCTTCAGTTAAAATTTATGTTTTCTGAAAAAACAACGTTATACTGCTACTACTATTATTCACCACATACATAGGTTAAAATAAGCAAGTTGATCCCCACTTTTGGATAACCGGAAGTGATAGATATATTGTAGCGGCCTACAGGCCTAATAGCATTCGTTACAGATAATTATGTACGTGATAGACAGTGCAGTAAAATAATATTGAATTTACACTATGGTATCAAATATTGTAGACCGGGGATAAAATATTCTAAAATGTCAAGAGTCAATTAAATCAAAAGTCTTCCAAAATTTTGTAACCTAGACCGTACAACAAAGAATATTCTAAAATAACAGTGGAAATTATTTTAATTGAACTTAAATTGAAATACAATAAACCTCAAATGAAAGTATCAAATATTCGAAGTAAATAAACTCACCATTCAAGTCGAGACGCAGCAAAAGAAAGAACGCGCGCGACCCGCGTCTGCTTGCTGGCAGCCGTCTCCCAGTCTCCCCTCTCAACTAAAGTTCCAACCAATCAGAATACTCAGAAACCAGTTCGCACAGGATTACCGCTGACGTGACTGTCTGGTTTTTATGACCATGAGAACCGAAACAAATGCATTCTCCGTATCGATACAAATTGCTACAATGAAATACGATTTATGTGTCTGCGTACTAAGAATGCGCGCCATTAGTGTCACGTGCATCCGCTCGAGCTGTTATTTATGGTCTGGGAACCACTTAACTTAATTATAAGGTCGTTGAATTGTATAATTCTTGGTAGTTTTAAGATAAGGATATTTTAAGGAGAACTGTCACATAAACTTTACTTCGAGTTGTGCAAAGTAAGCTCGTTTTAAGAGTGGTACTAAGAACTGACGGTAATAACAGTGAGTTATATGGCAGTTCTGTCACATAAATATGTTTTAATGGTACTTAGTTAGCGTATTTCGTAGGACTATTATTTTTAATGTTGCAATTTTCTTATGAAATTGCTGACACTACTGTCTGGAACAGGGTGGGAAAATCGTAAGAAATGTCAACCTAAGCATAAATTTTACTATATAAACCGACGCGAGTGAGGTTCAAATTAAGATAGAATTCAGACCTTCAGTTGACAGTAATATTCAGACATTCATTCAGTGAACGTTTAGTGACTAAACAGTGTTAATAGAAGTAAACTGTCACATGTCTAACGAAGTTATTAGTTAGCATTTTAGTAGCTTTAACTAGATAAGTGTCTTTTTGTGAAACTTGATTGTGTGAAGATATAGATGATGGGTTTGCAACAAATAGGTTAGTGAAATACTTGTAAACTGAGACATTTTCGCCCGTACTAAGAAATGATGACAATAAAATATGTATTATGTAGAACTTTATGATATTTACTTTCAATCGCCGCTCGTAACTACAAGGCCATTGTAGGTCGATCATTGGAGACATACGATACCTTTAGATGATAGGATTTATTTTTAACAGTGTTTATATTGATATCATGACCCAAATAATACCGAAGGTCCCGAGCCCACTAAATAAAACTTGTAGGTCTGCCCATGTGTGAAAATTGATAGATAGGCCAACATAGAGTAAGCTAGATAGCTTTAATAATCTGACGACATGGGTCGGCTATTACAAATGGTGTCAGGTGTGGGGTTTGAATAAAAAGGAAAAGAAAAATTCAGAATTTTAGGAATTTGCGACTGTGGACGTCAAGAACTCACCCACGATAGTATTTTTGCCTAACCATAGATATATTCACTTGTAAAAATGACCGAAGAAAAGAAAATTGAAACTCTGATCAACCCAGTAGTTTTGAATAATGTTGTAATTGGACTCGATTCAGTCCCGACTTACGACGGATTAAGTAATGTAGACGAGTTCATTGGAATCATTGAAGAAACAGCAACGCTTGCCAATTGGACAGAAGCTCAGAAGGTTGCCATAACTAGACTAAAACTTAGGGAGGATGCCAAACAATTTGTGAAGTCAGAGGAAGACCTTAAAACCACTCCAAGCTGGGATGCTTTGTCTCGTGCATTGAAGAAACAATTCCAAAGGACTGAAATTAATGGAGAGTCACGAAGGAAGTTTTTGGAATGCAAGCAAAGGACCGTTGAAACAAGCAGACAATTTTTAACAAGACTCAAGTCATTGGGAAATCATACTATGTCGTACACTGGAATAAAAGATGTTGACGCGGTTTTAAAACATAGATTCGAGGAGGACTTAATCACGCAGTTCATGATGGGTCTGCTGATGCCTATAAAAGCCCGAATTTTATCGAAAGCACCAAACACTTTAAGTAGCGCATTAGAACTAGCGGAACGTGAAGAAGCAATCGAAAGTCTCATTAAGCCTTCAACACCTCATCGAGAATATATTAGAGGGATGCAATCCAGTGAACCTGAAAGAAACAAAAGTAAGGAGGTCATACGTTGTTACAAATGTCAACAAGCAGGTCATTTCGCTAGAGACTGTGAATGTGTGACTGTGAATATATTAGAGGGATGCAATCCAGTGAACCTGAAAGAAACAAAAGTAAGGAGGTCATACGTTGTTACAAATGTCAACAAGCAGGTCATTTCGCTAGAGACTGTCGTGACCAGAAACCTCGCGAATTTAAATGTTTCAAGTGTAATGAAGTTGGACATTTTGCAAATGATTGCCGTACAACAAACGCAAGAGATTTACGCACTTGTTAGAACTGCTACAAAGTGGGACATTTACGTAGGAATTGCCCATCTAGTCAGCGAACAGGTACGGAAGGTCAAAGAAGTTTAAACTCCCAAGCAGCCACTTTCCGACCCCGAAGTCAGGCTGCACAGCAAACAGGAAACCGTCATTAGATGTACAGGAGGTCAGGGTACAGAGTTCTAAAGAAACGTTTCATCCCCATAATATAGCTAAGGTAACAATAGGAAATAGGAAATGTTTTGCACTTATAGATTCTGGAGCTGTTGTATCCCTAGCGAAACCCGGTATTGAAAAAGGATTTGAAATTAATAAAGATTTTGAAAGTAATTTAGTGGATATACAAGGAAGTGGTATACCATGTACGGGAAAAGTTATACTACCACTCGAGTTGGCAGGAGGAAAAATAGTTAAGCACGATTTTATGATTGTCGACTCACCTTTAAGTTTCCAGGCAGATATTCTACTAGGCCTGGACTTTTTACATAAACTTGGAGTTAAAGTAGATTGGGGAAATGGATGGATGTGTATACTTGAAGATGTTATAAGTCTGTATGAAGAAGAAGAAAATGTATCTAGAGCAAGTTGGTTAGCAGTACGAAATAAAGAACAAATAGAGAGGAAGATTTTAGAGGAACTAAAGTATCTTAGAGACGAAGTTAAAAGTTTAGAAGTCAAATTGGAGGCAGCGCTTGTGAAGAATTCTTTATTCCTGGGGAGGAACGAGAATTCAGACGAGCAGGTGATCCCCAGTCACCTGGTCGCATCAAAATCAACAGCAAATCACAGCAAAGCTACTAAAATGACTATGGAGTCCGCGGCTCCTAGAATGAAGGAAGATAGAGTAACCAGTAGTAAGATTACGGAGAAGAAGAGAAGAGTTCCTAACACCGAAGAGACGAGAACAGTTTCCAGAGTGGAAGAGAAGGAAGTTGAAGACGTGAACGTGACAGGAGAGAACGCACGTGAGGAGGGAAATAAAAGAAATAGGAAGAGTGCAAATCAACAGAAGATAGATACCATTGCTACCGACGTTCAAATTCAAAGAGTAGGTCAAGAAGGCAACTTTACTGCAAATATTATCTTACCTCAAGATTTAACGATTCCGGCTAGATGTCAAGCCATATGTATGGCTAGTCTTACAAGAGCATCACGAGTTAAGGCTCAGCATATGGTTATCGAACCATGTGACGATGTTCCGTCAGGACTATTCATAGCTAGGAGTCTTTGCAAAGTTGATTCAACAGTACCAATCAGAATTATGAATGTGACTGAAAAAGCAATATTAATTACCAGAAGAAGCGTTATTGCTACTGCTTGTGAAGCAACCGTAGAAACAAAAAGAGATTCCAATCTTAAGTCAATAAAATCCATAAGTAAAGGCGATACTAAAGACATTCTTAATCAACTAGGATTAAACCAGGAATGCAATGAAGACCAAGGAAAATTGAAAAAGCTTATTTTAGAATACATAGACATTTTTAGAGCTCCCAGTAAAAAACTTACTTGTACACCTAAGTTAACGCATCGAATAATAACGGAAAATGTTCCACCGATTACTAAGAGACCTTATCGTGTGCCTTATCACCGGCAAAACGTTTTAAGAAAGGAAATCGATAAGTTACTAGCAGATGAAATTATAACTGAAAGTGAATCACCATGGAGTTTCCCTGCTATTCTCATAGAAAAGAAGCCACACCCTGGCGAGGAAGTTCAGTATAGGCTATGCATAGATTTTAGAGAGCTTAACGCTATAACCAAAACAGATTTTTACCCCTTGCCTCACTTGGAAGATACGTTAGATCGTTTGTCTGGATCTAGTCTATTTTCTACCATGGACTTGGCGTCTGGGTACTTTCAAATTCCACTTCACCCCGATGACCAAGAGAAAACAGGGTTTTGCACTTCGGACAACCACTACGAATTTAAACGAATGGCAATGGGATTGAAAAACGCACCAGCGACATGGCAAAGATTTATGAATCATATATTTTCGAATTTATCCTACAAAGAATGCCTATTATATCTTGATGATGTAATTGTCTTCAGTTCTGACGATATCGACGAGCATATTACTAGGTTCAGGCATGTATTTGAAAAAATGAGAGAGAGCAACCTTAAATTCAAACCAACAAAATGCCATTTTTTGAAAAAAGAAGTTGAATACTTAGGTCATCTTGTATCAGGAGATGGATATAAACCAAATCCCGAAAAAACACGAGTTATTGAAAATTACCCACAACCTAAGAAAGCCAAAGATATTAGAGCATTCCTTGGATTAGCAGGTTTTTATAGAAAGTTCGTTCCTAACTTTTCTAAAGTAGAACAACCTCTTACTGAATTAACGAAGAAAGATGTAAATTTCGAATGGACAGAAAGGCAACAGCAAGCTTTCGAAATATTAAAGACAGCTTTACTAACACAGCCAATATTGAAATATCCGAACATGACCAAGGAATTCAGGCTAAACACAGATGCCAGTGGAACTGCCTTAGGAGCCATTTTGACTCAAAAATATGAAGGATTAGAACACCCTGTATGCTATGCGAGCAGAACACTTAATGCCGCAGAACGACGGTATAGTACCATCGAACGTGAATTGTTAGCCGTTGTATGGGCTGTAAAAAAATACAGAATATATTTAACAGGGGTACATTTTAGTATTGTTACTGATCATCGACCATTAAAGTACTTACTAACTATTAAGGATCCCAGTTCTAGGCTAGCTAAGGGGGCTATGTTCTTACTAGAATACAGTTTCACAATAGAGTACAGACCAGGAAAAATGAATACGAACGTGGATACGTTATCAAGATTAAAGAACGATGAAGAGAACTTACAAACTAAAAATATAATAGCCGTTATTAATAACGAGGAAATAGTCGCTCCAATGTTTCCGGTTATTTGGTCAATGGAAGACATCTTCACCATGCAACAAAATGATCTGACATTAAGGAAATTAATAGAAAACATTGATTTGGATGACGACTTTTATATTAGCCGTGATAAAGTTATTTACAAGAAACGCCTACTAGAGGAAAGAAATTACAAAATTGTCGCGCCAGAACAAATGAAAAAGGATGTATTGACGATGTATCATACATCAATTTTTGCAGCGCATCCAGGCCAACATAAGACGTTAGAAAGTATTAAGAAAGACTTTTATTGGAAAGGTATGAAGAAGGACGTAATAAAATTTTGTGAACAGTGTCATTCGTGCAATTTACTTAAAACACCAAACCAGCCTCCACCTCAATTACAGAAAACACCAGTGCCTAAACAGTTTTTGGTTTTATTAGCGTAGATATTGTGGGACCATTAAATCGAACTTCTAGCAACAATCGATACTTACTTACATGTGTAGATTTCTTAACTAGATACCCAATATGCATTCCGTTGCCCGATATCACAGCTGAAACAGTGGCCAGAGTATTTGTGGAACATATCATACTTCGTTTCGGTACACCTAGGAAACTACTTACCGATATGGGTTCACAATTCGTTTCAAGATTATTCAAGGATATCTGCCATATACTAGGAATTCAAAAACTTCAAACTACCCCTTACCATCCTCAATCAAACGGTATTATAGAAAGAATGCATCGAACATTAAAAACTATGTTGGGACACTACATGAAGGATCATGATAATGATTGGGATACATTCTTACCATATGCTCTTATGGCTTACCGCAACTTACCACACAGTGCGACAAAAAAATCACCGTTTTTCTTGATGTTTGGAAGAGACATGCAGCTTCCTCATCATCTACAGATAAGAGAAGAAAGGATCCGTTACGACATTGATGAAAATTATGCCAGTGAATTAGTAACACGTTTACAAATAGCTCATGAAAAAGCTCAGAACAGTATACAAGAAACCGTGAATACTCGATGTACTAAACATAATCAGAAGAAAACAAGGAAAGAATTTAAAGTTGGTGATCGAGTATATTTATACAATCCCGCTATAAAGAATAAATTAGTTTCAAGCAAGCTACAACCGAAATGGTCTGGTCCATATAGAATTATTCAGCAGAAAGGACCTGTCACTTTTAAAATCCGTAAATTAGAGGGGGGAAAAGAAGAAATGGTTCATGCCAGCCGACTAAAAATATTTAAAGGCGAGTCTGCTGACTGTTTAGACAAGACTGAGGAAAGTGAAAACGAAGCAGAAATCTTCGACGATTTCGATCCCTGTAGTACGCGTGTACTTGACACGCCGGTTGAACATAACAATGACGACACGGAATCAGCTACAAGTAATCAAAGCTTTCAAGAGATCAACAATGAGGGGGACCCCATTATAGAAAATAATGAAGCGGATATGAATAATAGACGCGATTCTGAAGAAGCATTAGAAACCACCAGTCACTCTACAACTATCCAATCCGAGGACGACATTAGCTTAACAGAAGACCAGGAAGATGAGTTGTCAGATATAGATAATGATGATAACAACTCAGAGACTTTTAATACTAGGCCGAGAAGAAAAGTAAAACGACCGAGCAAATTTAAAGACTTCTTTACTTCTTTTATGAGCCCATCTCATAAAAATAAATAACATAACCCTACAGTATAACCCGTATGGACACTGCCTACATTACGTCAACATTTACCGACCGTCACTTTAACAAATATTGAAAACCAAACAGATGTCTAAAGTTGTCACTACTATTCTGTATAAGTACCAGTACCACTCGACGTGTATGAACTGCCATCTAGGTATTAATGATTATACTTATTCAAACTGTAAATATGATTCTACTTCTCAAACTAGCGCGTTCAACAATAAGTGAACAGAGGGCGACACTCGTCGCGGTTCGAAAAGATTTTATGTTACTACAGACTTCAAGTGCAATAAACCGGTGGGAAAGCTGTGATAAGAACTGAATAATACAATGGGGACACGAAAATGTGATTATTGGATTGAATGAACTTTAAAACGTGACGGATAAAAAAGGGCGTTGTTGGTGGTCCAGACCCAGCAAAACTTATAGGCAGTGACTGAATGAAGTGCTGAATTAGGCGAAAAAGTGAAATTTTACGGTAAATAGTGCCGGAAAATGAATGTACGTGTCGGGTCGAGAAAATAAAATTAAAAGTAAAAAGCATCATGGATTTTGAGCCATTTTTACGGTATGTGAGGCACCTTAGTTTCCCGGAACAGCGACCACTGCTTTGGGCAACTATATCCGATTTAAGGGAAGAGTTTTTCCTATTATGGGCAGACGCGCCGTGTCCCCCCGTTTGTATCATCTGCGGGCGCGAAATAGACTATTTTCGGTGCGGGTGCATGATGATCTTCGGCGGGTAGACACCTACTGGTCTATCGTTAATGGAGAAGCAGAAGTTCCACCGTGCGACTGTGTGATCTGCAGTCCAACAGACCGCGTGTTTCCGCCTCTGGAAGCTTACCCGGATATACCTGAGGTACTGAGGGTCCAGCCACCACCAGTTCCAGCGGTCCAGGAGCTACCTCGACATGTGCCTAGACCACCATCCCCTAGGTCACCGCCTTATACTCCGCCGCCACTACAGGAAACGGTCCAGCAGGATGCTATCCCACAGGAATTCCTACCACAGGCTGAAAATCAACCAGCCGTTCAGCAAGAAGTCAATATCCTAGAGGCAGGAGAAATCTATGTGCCGCTACCAATACCTAGGCCAAGGTATCTGGAGGAGATGGAGGAAGACTACCATGAACGCATTGGCGGGTTACTTATGAACTGGCTGGATGGCCATGTTCTCGACCTGATATACGAGGACCCATGATGAGAGAGCAATGACTGCTCATTATATCCTTTTTACGTTAATAGTAAGGTATATTTATAGATATTTGCAAACCCATCTTAAGTTAGATAAACTAGTTTTTAAAAAATATATTATGCAGGTACCTAGGAAAAGTCACCTTTTCACCTGTATATATTTTAATTAATCATTTCAAAAGATGTTATAGGAATGAAGATTATTTTTAATATTTTTATTTAGGATTAGCTCTAAGTCAATTAACAATCAATGAACTCTTATCTGTTTAATTGTCAACGTAGCGTGTTATATTATCAGGTATAGGAGTCACGAATGGACCACACATAAACAACACTCGTGCAAGGACGTATTGTTAGATTATTAAAATACGAGGGGACTTTAATTAATTTATAATGTTAAAGAAATTTTATCATTTGGGACAAAATTTATTTTACGGGGATAGGAGGAATGTAGCGGCCTACAGGCCTAATAGCATTCGTTACAGATAATTATGTACGTGATAGACAGTGCAGTAAAATAATATTGAATTTATACTATGGTATCAAATATTGTAGACCGGGGATAAAATATTCTAAAATGTCAAGAGTCAATTAAATCAAAAGTCTTCCAAAATTTTGTAACCTAGACCGTACAACAAAGAATATTCTAAAATAACAGTAGAAATTATTTTAATTGAACTTAAATTGAAATACAATAAACCTCAAATGTTCGAAGTAAATAAACTCACCATTCAAGTCGAGACGCAGCAAAAGAAAGAACGCGCGCGACCCGCGTCTGCTTGCTGGCAGCCGTCTCCCAGTCTCCCCTCTCAACTAAAATTCCAACCAATCAGAATACTCAGAAACCAGTTCGCACAGGATTACCGCTGACGTGACTGTCTGGTTTTAATGACCATGAGAACCGAAACAAATGCATTCTCCGTATCGTTACAAATTACTACAATGAAATACGATTTATGTGTCTGCGTACTAAGAATGCGCGCCATTAGTGTCACGTGCATCCGCTCGAGCTGTTATTTATGGTCTGGGAACCACTTAACTTAATTATAAGGTCGTTGAATTGTATAATTCTTGGTAGTTTTAAGATAAGGATATTTTTAAGGAAAACTGTCACATAAACTTTACTTCGAGTTGTGCAAAGTAAGCTCATTTTAAGAGTGGTACCTACTAAGAACTGACGGTAATAACACTGAGTTATATGGCAGTTCTGTCACATAAATATGTTTTAATGGTACTTAGTTAGCGTATTTCGTAGGACTATTATTTTTAATGTTGCAATTTTCTTATGAAATTGCTGACACTACTGTCTGGAACAGGGTGGGAAAATCGTAAGAAATGTCAACCTAAGCATAAATTTTACTATATAAACCGACGCGAGTGAGGTTCAAATTAAGATAGAATTCAGACCTTCAGTTGACAGTAATATTCAGACATTCATTCAGTGAACGTTTAGTGACTAAACAGTGTTAATAGAAGTAAACTGTCACATGTCTAACGAAGTTATTAGTTAGCATTTTAGTAGCTTTAACCTAGATAAGTGTCTTTTTGGGAAACTTGATTGTGTGAAGATATAGATGATGGGTTTGCAACAAATAGGTTAGTGAAATACTTGTAAACTGAGACATTTTCGCCCGTACTAAGAAATGATGACAATAAAATATGTATTATGTAGAACTTTATGATATTTACTTTCAATCGCCGCTCGTAACTACAAGGCCATTGTAGGTCGATCATTGGAGACATACGATACCTTTAGATGATAGGATTTATTTTTAACAGTGTTTATATTGATATCATGACCCAACAGGCCGGCAAATAATACCCAAGGTCCCGAGCCCACTAAATAAAACTTGTAGGTCTGCCCATGTGTGAAAATTGATAGATAGGCCAACATAGAGTAAGCTAGATAGCTTTAATAATCTGACGACATGGGTCGGCTATTACAATATCAAGCACCGAACAAAACCGCTAAGGGGTCAAGAAGAAAATTTAAATATTATAATAAAAATATATAAATAACAATAAAGAAGTCCCACCGCTCAGTCACGACACAAACTTTAAGCCGCTGGATATTGTGATGTACTGGAATAAAACGCAGATAGTAGTGATAGATGGGATGTTCAACGCCAATTTGAGTAGGTCCTACTGCGCAGGCGCGTCATGTGTCATCTGTCATCTGTCATGTCATGTGTCATCTGTCATGTCATGTGTCATCTGTCAGTGGCCCTAACTACCAGTGGCCCTAACTACCAGTGGCCCGAACTACCAGTGGCCCTAACTACCAGAGGCCCTAACTACCATGCTAACTACTAGTGGCCGCGTATGTTCTTTGTGACAGGAGCCCAGGCCGTAGCTTCGAGGGGCCGCGTATGTTCTCTGTGGCAGCCGCGTCTAGCACTTCTTTGTGGAACCCAAAGCCGCGTGTGTGACATCATAGCTCTCCAAATGATGGTCCCCAAAGTCGCCAAACCTGAAAAAAAGTTCCGGCTGCAAGCCTCGAACCGCCGACCTCTAGATTGATAGCCGGGAGTCATACCATTGAGCCACGGAGACAATTGATATACTTTCCGCAACTATGCGTACCGATGCCGCTTAATTAAACAACAAATTTACCAAAAAAGATATTTATTTCACAATATTACACATATGGTTTCTAGTAATGGTGACTACACAATTTGTTAATAATATCAAACAAGATATGGATATAAATACTACTAAACTATAAATATTGCTAGAATACTCCATGGGCGGATCTGGTCGGGTACTTTCGCTGCCATAGGTCTTCCAAGGAGTTTCTCCAACGGTGGAATCCCTAAAGACAAACTTGATCTTATATCGAAGAAAAGCATCAGAGGTTACGTTTGTAGCAAAAACAGGAATCTGTCTATTAAACAGCATCTCATAACGCATCTTCACCCATGTATTGTTCGTAGACTCGACCATTACCGATGCATCCATGACATTTGGTGGCATGTATACATAAAATACATTTTGAACGAGCGCCACCAGGATGATGTAAGACGAACTTAACACGGCCATTGTTGGAGAATAACTGATCTATAATAATTTCTTTGCAGCTCTTATAGCATCATAGCTATTATAAAGAACAGATATAAATATTAACAGAAAAACAATTATATAAAAATAACTGGGGCTATAACGATCTGGTTTTATCTCATTTGCTTTAAACTGCCGACATTTCCATAATATTTTTGCAAAATCGCAATCCCTGGAATACTTGTAATGGTCCGCAAGGGGGTCATCTCCTTTTTTCCATCCGCTAAATTCACAATGACAAAAAGCGCATCTTACTATGTCGGAATGTTGGGTGTAATAAAATCCAGCACGCGCCAAATCTTCAGGGCAGACTTTCTTACGCCACCCTGTATATGTAATTAATCTATCTTCAAAATTATACATGGCGCCAAGTCCATCATCAGCATGATACGACTTGGAGTTGCTTTGGCGCAATAATTCTTTTGAGAGCTAGGGGTATTATGACGAACACCCCCAGAGCAACCGCTGTTGGTAAAATTATTTAATGTAGAAAAATGAAGACAATGAGCGACAGTTTTTCCAAGTTAAAGGGAGAGCCTGAGGTGCGTAGCAGCCGGCTAACTACCCGCGACAGAAGGTCCCTTTTGCGCCACCAGCTTAAGCTAGATTTAAGCTGGAAATCTCCCAGATGTTACGGGGATCCCTTTAACTTGAACCCACTGGTCGACGCCACTGTATATTATAAAAAAAATTAAAGTGCAGCGAACTAAATAAAACGCATCGTAAAAATTAATTGACTTGGCATTTATTTAAACAACAAAAAAATATATGTAGATATGAATATCTAGTTTACGAAAACCCAGTGCTGCCCTGTAACAATGATGGTTAGTAAATAAAAACAAAGAAATTAACTTATTGACTAAAACGATACCATACGTTGTGTGATGGTCGAACAGATTGCTCTGGTCGGCGGAAACTAGGTAGATGTTAACCAAGTTGATGGTAACCAGGTAGGTAGAATGGATTACCGTGACCCGGTAGGTAGAATCGAGTGTCTCTTGACCCGTAGGAAAACCCTAGGAATATAAACACTCTCTAGTTATAATGATAAAAAAAAGAATACAAATGAAAGCAAAAGCAAAATGATTAAATGAAAGCCAAAAGCATTTAAAATATTGTTACAAAATCCTGAAGGGAAGCAAAGAGTCTAAAATATTATTAATCAAAATATAAAGCAAAGAAAGAATTTAAAATAAACAGTACCATCCATCATTAAGACATCTGACATGGCATAAGCAGTAAAACTTTATAAACGCAAATAAAATAATTAATCTTAACACATTATCAAATTTAAAATAAATTAAACGAGGATTGTTATCAATCCCAGTATCCACAATCAAAATCGAAATTAATAAATAAACCACTGAGCAATATTAAGGTAAGCCAATAAAAAAAATCAGATACAAAATATTAATTAAAATAGAATCACAGAAATTAATTAAGGTAGTCAAAGCAAGTAATTAACAACTAATATGCACTCCTGAAACAGCGTTCAAGCAAAACAAAAAAAAGATAAGTGAATTTAAAGCCAAGGGCTTGAATGGTTCTTTTTTATCACCAGGTGGTAATGACTATTGAAATTATAAAATTGAGCCTAAATGCCTCATTCAAATAAGTAAGAACTACTGCAGTTTATTTTATTATAAAATACCATGATTAAAAATAAAAGTCCCTTTGGACCTCGGAGGCTCGTAACCATTCTAATACCTCATTAATAAAGTAAGAATTAAAGGAGTAGCAACAATATTAGTGCTGTTTCAAAACGGCATACCACACACTATAACAACTGACGTAGAGATATAACTATATACATATGTACGATGGGTAATAAGGCCAATAATTATTTTAAATCTAAAACAACCAAATTTTACAAGGCAAAGAACTAGTCATAATGAATTAATAAATTACTCTTACATCAAAGCCACAAAATATCGTCACTGTTACAAAAAAATCAAAACCGGAGAACTTGAAACAGAAATATTGGCCATATCTCCCCACGTAACATAAATCACAATTAATACATTGGCCCTCATGGTCATTGTTCACTATATACATTTTTGCTTAATGAAGGAACCCTTAAATTTAAACTTAAAATTTCATATTGAGACATATCTATTCAAATTTATTATTTTCGATAATTAGTCTGTTCAGAGACATAATAGACAAAATGAAATTAATAGCTGGGTATTGAAAAATAACGATACAGGCATTAATTTTAGCCAGAGAGAATTTTACAGTAAAACACGTGGCGTGCGAATTTAAGGAAATTAATAATAACTTTAATGAAATTTAATAAAACCTGAAATTAAGAAAACTAAAACCGTCGCGGATTTAATTAAAAGAATATTATGCTGGACCAATGAACCGTTATTTAATAGTAAAATAATATGCAAAATAATATACCTTATAAGGTGTTCAAGGGTTCTTTATAGGTGCCCAAAATTCCAAAATGGCCTCTGCGAGGAAATGGTGCTTTCAACGTCAAACCAAAAACTACAATGGAGAAAGCAAGGTATCAATAACCGATCCTTCAAACACGTGTAGAAAAGCTCACGACTTACCCAAAGCAAATCCCAAAATGGGAAAATTTTTAACACTTCTTGAAACACTAAATCGCCTCTCAGGCAGGGAATATCTCCCAGATGTTCTTCGAAGAGAAAAAAAAATTAACAGCTTGTGATCTCGTTGACACTTGACTTTACAAAGGGACGACTTATCGGGATTTTTCGCCTCATATACTGGTTCCCTAGCACAAAAAATGACAGGTAACTTCGGTTTCTGTTATACAGATCAGGAGACACAAAGCAGAGATTTAGCCACAGCAAAGCCAATAGCAAACTAAGGAACAGAAAGTGACCGCGTTCATAGACACACGACCCTGCGGACAAACTATAGTCGCAGCCATAACAAATTATCGATACTCCACCAAAAAAAAGAACAACAGCGAAGGAGGATGAAATTGTAACAGTGCCATGCATTAACCCAAAAATGAAAAACCCTCTCTTTTGTATATTACAACAAAATCACGACCTACCCTAGGCCGTGCAACTCATTTAACAGCGGTGAAAGGAATGCAACTAGAAGATATAACCTCTGCAAACAGCTGTCACTCAAACTGAAATAAACAAAGCACCCTGAGAGATAAACTTCGCAAAAACCAAAGTAAGAGATGCAATCAGAACGCCGGAATCTCACGGAAAAGATGCAGGTGAGTCTAAATCATAGCTGTGCGAAGGCCTACTGAGAGAGATGGCCTTCAAATCAGAGAAACAATACATACAGAATCAACGGTACATTTTCAGAGATGGTTTTAAAGCTTTTAGATGCCTATAACTGGGGAAATCAGTCCTGGGAACCCAAGATGAACTCAGAATGAAGTCCTACAACCAGTGCAGACTCTTCCCTAAAAGTATTACGCTAGATACAGCATGTGAGAAGTCTTTAACAGGTTTTACGAGGCACAGGATGTAAGGTTAGTACTGCAAGCCTGTCACTGTATAGCTATAAAACTCAAAAGTTCAACGAATAATTACTACGAATAAATAACAAAGTATCTAGTGACTAAATCAAACCGTTACAACTCCCCCTCTCCTTCAACAGGAGGAAAATTTTCTAAAGGAAAATTAACCGACGATAAGAAAATACAGTCTGAAGAAACAAAAAAAAGTTCCTCATTAAGCAAAGCAAGGAAACATCTAAACGATGCTCACCAAAGAGAGCCAAAATACAACCAAAATATATACAAGTTAATTACCAATAACAGGCGTCATAGATATGGACGCACCCGAATAATCAGATCCAAAAAAAAAAGAAAAACAAACGCTACTGACGTAGCAGCTAAGCAAGGTAATTCAGAAAATCAAAAATACAAATTGTAAGAAAACCAAAAATATTTCAGTCACTGCCCTGCGATCGGGAACCCCTGGAGACCTCGGGAGGGAAGGGAGTAATCATGAGCTGCTTGGATGGAACTAGGTTCTAATATTAAGATGAAAATCGAACTGGAGTCAATAGTGCGTTACAACCAACTGTGGCTTGGCGAACCTCGTGTACCAACCTCATTCAAGCAGACTCATGACACGACCAACCGTTCCAAAGAGAAACCAAAAATCACCGAACACTTGACAATTCCTGAAAAGTGGAAAACTAAAAATAACAGATCAAGCAAAGAAAATAAATAACGTAATTGTAACCCAAATGTTCCACCAATCAAAAGGGAGTGCATTGTAGCACACACTAAGCTAAAAGATACACCCGTGTTCCAAGAACATCAAAGTGTACCGCAACCTCCAAAATAAACTTAATGAAAAAGGTACTCCGAGATACGCCACTGCTCTCGGTCTGTCGAATTATTATGGCCCAGCGCAACGAGGTCATAATCAGTAACTTGGCCCTCTCTTGAGCTACATTGCGTAGACTGGTCCTAAAAAGGCTACAAGAGTCAGGCTTCCGCCCCCCAAAATATAACTCTGCTGGCTGAGCTGCATCCGCAATTAAGCCGGAAAAGATGCAATCAAACGCCATCCAAGACCACCCAAGGTAACTCGGCCAATATATATAAACAAAGAGAAAGAGGCTGCAAAGACACAATAGGTAAGATAAAGTCAAAATCGGTAGGTAATCAAAAGTCAAAATCAGTAATTAAACTAGTAATGGGAAATTCCCAAACTAAGGCACAATCAATAAAATATAAACGTCCCAAGGACAAACGCAATCAAATCAAAGGTAAAAGTTGTCTCGTGTTTTTCTACTCGGACCTTCTGTAGTCATAAATCCCATATCCTGAATATGGTTATACTCTTCTCCAAACAAAATCAAAGCAAAGCAAAATCAACGATTCCTCTGGAACACGTTACCCAGTAGGAATACCCAAGCAATAAAGCAAAGCAAAATAATAAGAGAAAAATAATTAAGTATTTCCTGTAAATATCCCAATAATTGGCTTATAAACATTACAAGGAAAACTCGACTAACAAATCCTAAAGAAAACAGAAACAAAGGTAAAAGTCAAAATCAATGAGTGGTATAGTACCACTACCAAAAGGTAAAGTCTAAGTGATAAATCCAGTAAGCACTGAAAAAGGAAACATACGGCAACACAGCCAAGTCCGCACTTAGACCAACTAATTCGACATAAGGTAAGGTAAGGTAAGATAACCAAAGAAAACGTAAGGTAAAGTCAGGTAATGTACTCTTGGTCCTATAAAACCAGTAACACTGAAAAGCAAAAGACTAACACAGGCTCTAGCCAAGTCTTGCCAGAACTCAAGAGTAACTAAGCAAAGTCAAAATCAAAGGTAATCAAGTCACAATCAAAGGTAAGCAAATCAAATCAAAGGTAAGGGATCTAAATCCAAAAGTCAAATCAAGGTAACAGTTCGCTCTAGGTATTCATAACCAGTAATCACTGACAAGGCAGAAAGCTCATGCAACGAAAGCTCTACCTAAACCTAGACGAACCAGACAAAATCAAGGTAAGTACTAATTCAAAATCAAGGTAACAAGGTAATAAGATACAAATCAATCCGAACGATAGAAATGGTTGGACCGATTATAAGAAACACAGCAAAGGAAAAGGTAAGATAAAAACAAAAGAAACAAGGTAAGGTAAGATAAGGTAAGGTAAGGTAAGATAAGGTAAGGTAAGATAAGGGGAAGATAGGGTAGAACGTACTGCCAATTGATAAGGAAGGGAAACTGAGGGTTTACCCAGCCAGATGCAAATAAGACAAGGTAGCTGATGGCTTGCCTTATCATAAAATAGAGAAGTCGCTGAAGGCTTACTTCCCTATCCAAGAGACAACTAACAATGCGCGCACTCGAAATGTTTCGCGCCAAGACGACTACATGCACAGTTAGAACTTTTCTAAGATAATGATAGGGCAACTGAAGGTTTATCCACTACCACAAGAAATAGATCAGCTGATGGCTACGATCTATTCCAGCTCCATCCAGCATCCATCCGAATTCGTCAAGTTACGCGCCAAGACGAAGTCGAATTTAGTTGGAACCCCAACCACTAAAAGAGGAAAAACCTTGGCAGACACAAGGACACAAGCAAGTAAAATAGTAAAGTAACTGAAGGTTACTCCACTGACACGAGCAACGTAGCAAACAACTGAAGGTTTTGTTTACTACGGCAAGAAATAGACTAGCTGAAGGCTTTAATCTATTACAGCTCTCGGCAGATTTCTACTGCCACTGGTTCTCAGTGCAGGGCTTTTCTAACCAACTCCATCCGAATTCGTCAAGTTACGCGCCAAGACGAAATCGAATTTCGCTGGAACCCCACCACTGCAAGGGGGAAGGTAAGACAAAGACAGGGAAAGACAAGGGAAGAATCAAGTAAAACAGAGAAGTACTGAAGGTTACTCCGCTGAAGTGAGGGTAAGGTAACTGAAGGTTAGCCTTACACTCGCAACGTAGTAAACAACTGAAGGTTTCGTCTACTACGGCAAGAAATAGATCAGCTGAGGGCTTTGATCTATTACAGCTCTCGGCAGATTTCTACTGCCACTGGTTCTCAGTGCAGGGCTTTTCTAACCAACTCCATCCGAATTCGTCAAGTTACGCGCCAGGACGAAGTCGAATTTCGCTGGAACCCCACCACTGCAAGGGGGAAAGGTAAGGTAAGATAAAGGGAAGATAAGGTAGAAAATAAGATAAGAGAGAGAAACAAGGATTAATCGGCCAACACACGAGCAAACAAAAAGAAGGGAAAACAAAATAAAATTAATAAAGAAAATACCAAAATAACGCAGATAATGAACGTAATCAAACCTGTCTAAGCAACAACAAAGAAAGTCAAGATATTAATTAAATCAAGATTTTACTGATAGCAAAAACAAGAAATCTGTAGAGAGCAAACAAAAATAATACGAACGAGATACTACTTATTCTGAATTTAAGGTAAGTTATATGATCAAAAAAAAGAGAAAAGAAAAGATATCATTACATAATCTAAGAGGAAAAGTTAGTTAAGTTGCTTATACAATATTAATTTATTCAGTCGGATTACGTAGCAGAGTCGGATTCAACGTGCACTGGTTTCAAGTCTTGAACGTGCCACACACCTTTACTAACTCCATTTTCGTCTTCGAGTTCGTAAGTACAAGTGCCGGTCTTCTTTTTAATTTTAAACGGACCTATGAATTGCGGAGCTAATTTCGCGTTGTAATAATTAACGGCGTCGGACAAACTTTTATTTTTACGCCAAACCATTTGACCACGAACGAAGTTTAAAGGTCGTCTGCGCAAGTTATAATGATGTTGGTTTTTAACGTGCGAGGATTGAATTTTATCGCGAATCTGTTGGTACAGCGATTTAAAAGCTTCAATCTTTCCCTTGACATAGTTTTGAGGTTCTGTTTCTACCAAAGGAATTCCATTAGAGTAGTCTTGACCAAACAGCTTATGTTCTCTACCAAAGTTAACGAAGTAAGGCGAGTAACCAGTGGTTTCGTGACGAGCAGTACGAATGGCGCATCCAATCGAGGGTAAATTGTCTTCCCAAGTCCTATGATTAGTCTGTTGAACATAGGTGCGTAACATAGTTTTAATTACTCGATTTACACGTTCTGTATGATCAGCTCTAGGGTAATAGGAAGCTGTATAAAAATTCTTGACCTTATACTTGTCACAAAGGTTTCGAAATTCTTTTGATTTCATGGCAGATCCATTGTCCGTAGTTAAAAATTGTGGTGCTCCATACACTAAGAAGATATCTTCCTCTACACGCTTGACCAATGTTTTCGCTGAAACTGAACGACATGGAAATAATACGGCGTATTTACTGAAATAATCGGTGACGACTAGGATGTTCGTATTTCCAGATTTAGATCGTGGTAATGGTCCAATAAAATCAAGGCTGATGGCTTGCCAAGGTTCCGTTATGTCGGGGCGATTTCCCATTAAACCAGCAGGACACTTTTGTTCAACTTTATTTTGTGCACACGGTGTACAAGCACGAACATATCTCGCAACATCGGATCTCATCTTCGGCCAATAATAACGCTCAGCAACCTTCCAATATGTTTTGAAAACTCCTACATGACCTGCAGCTGGAATGTCATGACAACGAATCAAAATATCTTTTCGTCCATCTTTCGGCACTACAATCTTCCAGCAGCTAGAATGATTAGGAAAGTTAGGATTGGTGGATTTAATAAATTTGAACAAGTTTCCATTTTCTACTCGCCAACAGGAGAATTTGTCAGGACGTTCTTCTAATCTTTGAATCATATTTTTGTACCATTTATCAGAGGTGGAAGAATATGATACTGTTTCTTCAATAAGAGCTACGACAGCGTCGGTAGAAACAGGCACTGCCCTTGAAAGAAAATCTGGTACAATATGTTCTCGACCTTTGCGGTGAATTAATTCAAAGTCGTATGGTTGTAAACGAAGTGCCCAACGAGCAAGTCTTCCTTGTGGATCCTTAAGGTTATGTAGCCACAAAAGTGAGTGATGATCGGTGATAACTTGGAAATGCACGCCTTCCAAATAATGCCGAAGTTTTTCCACACTCCATATAACTGCCAAACATTCCTTTTCGGTCACAGTCAACTTCATTTCCTGTTTAGTAAGTGAACGGGATAGGAAACATATCACCTTTTCTCCATCATCAAAAGTTTGCGATAAAACTGCTCCAAGGCCATATGAGCTCGCATCAGTCTGCAAAATGAAGGGACGATTGAAGTCAGGACAGGTAAGATTAGGTGCCGTCACTAAAGCTTCTTTGATTAGTCTGAAGGCGTTGTCGCAGTCCGGTGTCCAAGACCACTTAGCTTTCTTCTTAGTTAGTTTAATCAATGGAGACACTAAAGATGAAAAATTCGGGATAAAACGTTGATACCAAGATGCTGTACATACAAAGCGACGAACTGCAGTGATACTTTTCGGCGTGGATATCTTTTGGATGGCTTCTACTTTAGATAAGTCTATTGATAAGTTCGGATGATTGGTCGAAGAAATAATGGGAGGCGTCTTACGACCTATCGACTCTCCCGTGTTCCGTTTCCCGAACTAGTACATTTGGTACAATTTCTGGTAGTTACATTTGGTGCTCCACATCTGTAACAATGAACTTTTCGATGTTCTGCATAATTACGGTTCACGTGACCTGTTTTCTGACCATTCCAATGAGTAACTGGTCTAGTGTTGGAGGGAGTAGGTCTCGCTTGTTGAAATCGAACTTCATGGACATGAGGCAATGTTCGAACTTCATCAGCAGGAGGCAAGGTTCTTTCGTATGCCGAGACGGATGCTTCAGAGCCCAAAAAGGCAAAGTCGGGTTCCACCAAACCATGACGTTTTCGTGAGGGTGGAATGTAGTGTTCGGCTCTATATTTCTTCGCTTCCAACTTCAGACATTCTGTCTCTAACTCTTCCAGAGTATGCACTTCATTTAGTTGACTTGTATAGAATGGTGATAAATTTCGGGTCAAGACATCAAGTTGAACATCGATGGACATCGATCCATGTCGTCGGAATAAAGCGCTCATGCTAGAGATGTAATCCACTATGCTTTCGGTGGGATCTTGTGTTCTTTCCAAAATTTCTTTAAATAATCTTGGGCGATAATCTGGAGCTTCGTAATGCTTAACCAACAGGTCTGACAGACCGTTCCAATCAATGAATCTATGGCGATTTGCCCTAAACCATAATAACGCTTTTCCAGAAAATAAATCTATAGCCGAGTCAAACAATTCTAATTCAGAGATACCACGAGCAACACGCAGTTCAGATACACGCTCTAAAAAATTGTGAACAGAAATTTGTTTAATGTCGCCGGTAAATTTGAGGTTCCACTTTTCTACACGTAAAGTTTGATGACTTGAGGGGTTATTAGACGACGGATTATTTAACTTAATTGTTTTAAGAGTTGATCGGGCTTGTTTAGCTTTCCTAACACTACTAGCATGAGATATGACTGATCCTGCATCTGAATAAAAATTGTCGAAATTATTTTGGCCCATCATGGCACTAAAGTCAGGATCATTTTTTTAACATAACGTCTAAGCTATTTAAGTTATTTGAAATTTGAAACAATAGACCAGTGCGAGTCTGCGACTCAGCATCGTTTAAGCTAGATGTCGGAATGCGACTCATGCGAGTGTATAAATGAACAAGGCATGACTGAATTCGTATGAATTCATTCCGATCGTGTTTCCCAGAAATGATTTTAATTTCACTCTCAAGTTCTTTTAAGTTTAAATCTACGTAATCGATTTCCTCTTTATAATTTAAAGTATAGGCCGGAACGCGCAATGTTTTACCTCGCTTTTCCAAGCCTAAAACTTGGCGCAATAACGCACGCAACTGATCAACCGTTTTAGTATCGTCTACACGTAAACCGCGAATGTTCAATTCATAAATGAGCATGCATTTTTTTAAACAATCAATCTGCATTTCGTAATCCATTGTGAATAATTTAAAACAAAAGCAAAAATATCACAAAAGGTAGTAAGTCAAAATTAAGTAGTATCACAATATTTACCAAATCTGTCTCCTATGAGACCTGTACCAAAGTAAAATAATGATATCGATCGATACTCAAAAATATTCAAAATCAGTAAAAACAATACAACCAATTGCTAGACAAGGTAAGAAAATAATCAATATACCCGAAGTCAAGGTAATAAAATCAAAGTAATAAAATCAAAAACAAATTAATGATCAGCAAAGATAAATTAATCAGTTCATAAACATTAAAATCAATAAGCAAAGCAAAGGTAAGCTAATCAATTATTAATCATGAAAACTAAATTGTTCGGATTGAATTGAGTAAATCAAAAACAAATAAAAAAAATAAATCAAATCAAATCAACAACCGGGTCAAAGAGAGTCAATATGTATCACGCATCAAATATTAAAGTTGATTAAAATTGAAAAATAGATATGTCTGATATCGAGTAAAATACAGTAATAGCAATAAGTCAATAAAATATACGCACTATCAGGTAAATCAATAAATCAGAAATATCACAATAAAATCAATAAATCACAATATGGGGTTAGTAAAAATGCACTGGGGAAAAAAAATCAAAGTTTCATTTAGTTCACTGCTCATTATTACCAAAATTACCAATTAATGAAAAATCAAGCAAAGAAAAGCGGTTTAAAATCAGGCCCCACGTTACGGGCGCAACTGATACGACTTGGAGTTGCTTTGGCGCAATAATTCTTTTGAGAGCTAGGGGTATTATGACGAACACCCCCAGAGCAACCGCTGTTGGTAAAATTATTTAATGTAGAAAAATGAAGACAATGAGCGACAGTTTTTCCAAGTTAAAGGGAGAGCCTGAGGTGCGTAGCAGCCGGCTAACTACCCGCGACAGAAGGTCCCTTTTGCGCCACCAGCTTAAGCTAGATTTAAGCTGGAAATCTCCCAGATGTTACGGGGATCCCTTTAACTTGAACCCACTGGTCGACGCCACTGTATATTATAAAAAAAATTAAAGTGCAGCGAACTAAATAAAACGCATCGTAAAAATTAATTGACTTGGCATTTATTTAAACAACAAAAAAATATATGTAGATATGAATATCTAGTTTACGAAAACCCAGTGCTGCCCTGTAACAATGATGGTTAGTAAATAAAAACAAAGAAATTAACTTATTGACTAAAACGATACCATACGTTGTGTGATGGTCGAACAGATTGCTCTGGTCGGCGGAAACTAGGTAGATGTTAACCAAGTTGATGGTAACCAGGTAGGTAGAATGGATTACCGTGACCCGGTAGGTAGAATCGAGTGTCTCTTGACCCGTAGGAAAACCCTAGGAATATAAACACTCTCTAGTTATAATGATAAAAAAAAGAATACAAATGAAAGCAAAAGCAAAATGATTAAATGAAAGCCAAAAGCATTTAAAATATTGTTACAAAATCCTGAAGGGAAGCAAAGAGTCTAAAATATTATTAATCAAAATATAAAGCAAAGAAAGAATTTAAAATAAACAGTACCATCCATCATTAAGACATCTGACATGGCATAAGCAGTAAAACTTTATAAACGCAAATAAAATAATTAATCTTAACACATTATCAAATTTAAAATAAATTAAACGAGGATTGTTATCAATCCCAGTATCCACAATCAAAATCGAAATTAATAAATAAACCACTGAGCAATATTAAGGTAAGCCAATAAAAAAAATCAGATACAAAATATTAATTAAAATAGAATCACAGAAATTAATTAAGGTAGTCAAAGCAAGTAATTAACAACTAATATGCACTCCTGAAACAGCGTTCAAGCAAAACAAAAAAAAGATAAGTGAATTTAAAGCCAAGGGCTTGAATGGTTCTTTTTTATCACCAGGTGGTAATGACTATTGAAATTATAAAATTGAGCCTAAATGCCTCATTCAAATAAGTAAGAACTACTGCAGTTTATTTTATTATAAAATACCATGATTAAAAATAAAAGTCCCTTTGGACCTCGGAGGCTCGTAACCATTCTAATACCTCATTAATAAAGTAAGAATTAAAGGAGTAGCAACAATATTAGTGCTGTTTCAAAACGGCATACCACACACTATAACAACTGACGTAGAGATATACATATGTACGATGGGTAATAAGGCCAATAATTATTTTAAATCTAAAACAACCAAATTTTACAAGGCAAAGAACTAGTCATAATGAATTAATAAATTACTCTTACATCAAAGCCACAAAATATCGTCACTGTTACAAAAAAATCAAAACCGGAGAACTTGAAACAGAAATATTGGCCATATCTCCCCACGTAACATAAATCACAATTAATACATTGGCCCTCATGGTCATTGTTCACTATATACATTTTTGCTTAATGAAGGAACCCTTAAATTTAAACTTAAAATTTCATATTGAGACATATCTATTCAAATTTATTATTTTCGATAATTAGTCTGTTCAGAGACATAATAGACAAAATGAAATTAATAGCTGGGTATTGAAAAATAACGATACAGGCATTAATTTTAGCCAGAGAGAATTTTACAGTAAAACACGTGGCGTGCGAATTTAAGGAAATTAATAATAACTTTAATGAAATTTAATAAAACCTGAAATTAAGAAAACTAAAACCGTCGCGGATTTAATTAAAAGAATATTATGCTGGACCAATGAACCGTTATTTAATAGTAAAATAATATGCAAAATAATATACCTTATAAGGTGTTCAAGGGTTCTTTATAGGTGCCCAAAATTCCAAAATGGCCTCTGCGAGGAAATGGTGCTTTCAACGTCAAACCAAAAACTACAATGGAGAAAGCAAGGTATCAATAACCGATCCTTCAAACACGTGTAGAAAAGCTCACGACTTACCCAAAGCAAATCCCAAAATGGGAAAATTTTTAACACTTCTTGAAACACTAAATCGCCTCTCAGGCAGGGAATATCTCCCAGATGTTCTTCGAAGAGAAAAAAAAATTAACAGCTTGTGATCTCGTTGACACTTGACTTTACAAAGGGACGACTTATCGGGATTTTTCGCCTCATATACTGGTTCCCTAGCACAAAAAAATGACAGGTAACTTCGGTTTCTGTTATACAGATCAGGAGACACAAAGCAGAGATTTAGCCACAGCAAAGCCAATAGCAAACTAAGGAACAGAAAGTGACCGCGTTCATAGACACACGACCCTGCGGACAAACTATAGTCGCAGCCATAACAAATTATCGATACTCCACCAAAAAAAAAGAACAACAGCGAAGGAGGATGAAATTGTAACAGTGCCATGCATTAACCCAAAAATGAAAAACCCTCTCTTTTGTATATTACAACAAAATCACGACCTACCCTAGGCCGTGCAACTCATTTAACAGCGGTGAAAGGAATGCAACTAGAAGATATAACCTCTGCAAACAGCTGTCACTCAAACTGAAATAAACAAAGCACCCTGAGAGATAAACTTCGCAAAAACCAAAGTAAGAGATGCAATCAGAACGCCGGAATCTCACGGAAAAGATGCAGGTGAGTCTAAATCATAGCTGTGCGAAGGCCTACTGAGAGAGATGGCCTTCAAATCAGAGAAACAATACATACAGAATCAACGGTACATTTTCAGAGATGGTTTTAAAGCTTTTAGATGCCTATAACTGGGGAAATCAGTCCTGGGAACCCAAGATGAACTCAGAATGAAGTCCTACAACCAGTGCAGACTCTTCCCTAAAAGTATTACGCTAGATACAGCATGTGAGAAGTCTTTAACAGGTTTTACGAGGCACAGGATGTAAGGTTAGTACTGCAAGCCTGTCACTGTATAGCTATAAAACTCAAAAGTTCAACGAATAATTACTACGAATAAATAACAAAGTATCTAGTGACTAAATCAAACCGTTACAAGCACAATCTAAACAATCCGCGCTATACATGATGTCGCCAAAGCCGCTTCAACTATACTAAGTAATAAAAGACAAAATTCATTATTTATACATTTATTAATCATCAGAATTCATATACAATTTATCAAAATCATCTAGAACTTTCTGCGGGTAATAATATACTAGCTCCAAGATATAAGACCTTGTCTCCGTATAGAAAGTACAAATACAGTTTTTTAGTTTATCAATAAAATCATCATTCACATCCATATCACTTACATAAGATAAAATCCATTCATATTTAGTTTGAATATCAAGCGGTTCCAACAATCTTAACTTATAACTAATCAAATCTCGAATGTTAAAAACAGAATCGAGATCAGTACAACAAAAACATAAAGTAATATCATCACACTTGAGTTTTATAATTTTTTCACCTAAAAGAAGTACAGAAGACATAGTGAAATTCTCGTCTGTAGACACCATGTCAGCGCCACCAGAACCAGTCGATATATTTTCAGCCATTTCCAAAAATTCTTGCCAGCTAGTAGTAGTAAATGAGACGGACACTTGATCTTCGGGTAAATTTAACAGCGTATATGTCAGCCGAACGCTTGGAACCAGCCCCCGAGCAACGCTCACCCCTACAGATACCTTGAAATTACCAGCAGGATAACATACTTCATTTAAAAACCGTCGTTCATTTCTAATATCGTTCTTACTTCTCAGCAACATACTATTGAGATAGTTCTCGAATGGTGATGATGACTCACTAAGCTCGTCGGAGAAGGCAGGTTCAGACATGATTGGAACGAAACTGACGACAGATGGGATATATATCAACTATACCCCCACCCCTCAGTTAATTTTATTAATGTTAAGTTCCAAGAACAGGAGCTTAGATAAAGCCCACCCGCTCCCCATCTCGCTAAATTCCGACGCTTTTTTGAGTAAGACATGCATATATTCAGCATAAAAATCTTGTAAATTACTATTCTGTCCAATGCAGCCATATTTGGAGTTGAACGATTTGATATCTGAATCCATAGTAGTACCCAATAAATAGAGTCCATATAATTCCATATTAACACTAATATTTTTATGAATAGTTAAGGCATTCTCCAACAAGTCAATTACTTTATCCCTCACTCCTTCTAAATATAGCTTAACATCAGACACGTGATGACTCGATATGTGATACGTAACAAACCGGTTCTTAAAAGCCGTTTGAACAAGTTTCACGCCAGAATCAAAGGCCTCACTGCAATTCTGCTTATGTTTAGTGGTACGTCTATGATGACTAAGCGATTTAACCTCGCAGTCACACTCAGGGCAATGCGTCATGATGACTGATTAAAATTGCCGAAATTAGATACATTTATACAAATTTAAACAACGTCTTTTGATACGTCTATCCAGCTGTTATGTGACGCATCAAACCCCACCCATTTGACATACATCTTTCTACCCTTCTTACGCAAAATCTGCTCGATAAGAAATACATCGGGCTGCTTAGTTTTTTGCAGTTCTTCTTCATAAAAACCGCCACTGATTGGATGGCCATGCATATCTTCTAATAAATATGTTGTAGGAGCAGTAATTTTTACTTTTAAAATTTTAAATAATTCCGCCGTCCAATTAGGCACATAACCTTTTTCAAACACGTGTTTAGCTTTGCTTATCCGAACAATATCTCCCACTTTAAATTTCTGCCTGCCAACAACCTTGAGATTGGTGTAAGCTGATTTTAATAATTTTTGTTCATTATTCTTAGAAACATTCTTTGGCTTCATTTTGGTTGTGGAATGTGTTGTATTATTATATGTATTTACAACATGTTCCAACAAGTCTATCCATTTATGATTGCCGTTCAAGGTAAACAACTTAAACAGCTTTTCCTTGATTGTTCGAATTACACGCTCGGCAATAGATGCTTTTAAAATACTAAATGTGCTGTAATGATGGATGCCATGTTTCTTCATGAGAGCTTGAAAATTAGAGTTGTAATATTCCTTCCCATTATCTGTAACTAATTTTTTCGGAATTCTCTTAGACTGCGCGAGTATCTGCGTCATAGCATTAGTCACATCTTTGGCAGTTTTAGACTTTATAGGGCGAGCCCATAAATATTTCGAAAAAGAATCAATAACAACCAATATATACTTAAACCCCCTATTTTCGCGAGAATACTGATCAAGCTGCGCAAGATCAGAGGCAAAAGTATCATCTAAGCCATATTGAATAAATCTACGTCGTTTAAATTTTGTTCTGGCGGGCTTATGTAGCTCATTAACAACTTGTTCTCTCGCTTTAGTAATACTCGCCGCCATTTTCAAACATGTAATAAAAACTAATTACTATGCAGATGCTTTTATATCTTACTTCTATCAACCCTCTGTTTCAATTTATTAACATTTGTATTTATTTTTTTAACATCATCAGCAATAGACTTAATAGATTGTTTAACAGTAGTAGTTATATACCCCTTTAAAATATTTTCAAGGTTATCAAATTGCTTAGATACCTGTACTATAGATGCTTGATGCGTAGTACGAATCTCTTGAAGCTGTGTTGTTAATTGCATATCTAATTTCAAAATCTCGCTCTTCAACTTATCATCAGCAAGTTTAAGCGAATTTTTATAATCCGACATTTCCTTATTTAAAATAGTCATATGGTCACGCATTTGCGCAGATATTAATTCCGTATTAGCCTTACTAGAATTCGTCAATTCATTCTTAACTCTATCAATAGAGTTGTAGGCATCTTGCAGTCTAACCGCAACCAAATGATTAAGACTAGCCGAAAGAGAACTTATTGAATCATCTATAAATTTTTTATTCGCAGCATCAGAGCCATCTGTAGGCAGCTTTACGTTTACAAGTTTATGATCGCGAATATTATAGTCACCATCTTTATTAACGGGTATTTGATTAGGAGCTTTCCTTATACCTTTTTGACGCGTCGGCAGGGCACGTCCAAACTTGTTCATGGCTATGCTGATACTAAGACGAGAGACGGTATATAACTATTTATAAAACTCAATCACCCCCAACCGCTCCAGCTCATGCAAAATATTCATAATTTCATTTAGGTTATTGGTGTTGCCAGCCTGACGAGATGCATGTAGCTTTCTAAAACGATCTACCAACTCGTTAATATCATCGTAATACACAAACTCTTTCGGGGCCTCGTCGTATTGTAACAAAGCCTGCCCTGTCCTCCCAGAGTTTAATCTAGTCGTTCTGCTAGGCACTGACGACGTGGATTTAGAGGCTCTAGGAGTTGATGAAGACGGTGATGGTAATTTAGATGCGGTGCTTAGGAGTGGTTTAACAATTGTTGTATATTTTTGAGATCTATTTCCCTTCAAGGCACCACTCTCCGTCCTGTATACGCCTGTTCGTTTAAGGATATCTTTATAATCTAAGTTATCGGAATTGGTGTTATATTGAGGATTCTTTAAAAATAGCAAGTCATACAACCCCTGCGTACCCTTATACGTGACATCTCCTACTTGTATATCGCCACTCGGCAAAAAGTCTACTCGCTCGGATCCCAATTGCCAAGCATCATTATCTGAATTATAGGATACTCCTTTAGCATCTATCGATGAAGAGTTGCCCCAATATTTTTTTAAATAACTCTGAGCAATCGGGGGATATTGTGCGATAAACTGATTTGCAACCTCTGGATATTTAAGTAACGTAGTGAAATCCTCTTGTACTTCATGGAATGAAGGATACGATGGCTCATCAGTAAACACGTTATCCTCGGCATCGCCGTAGCGCGTCTCATCTGCTAGAAAGCTAGGCTGCTTTACTTCTCGGGTTTCTATCTTTTGCGGTTCAATCTTTATGAGGGGTGCATCCTCTGTTTTAATCTTGCGTTTACGAGTCTGTTTTTCAACAGAAGCTTCCACAAGTTTATTTAAAGGATCGGTAATAGGTGTTAGAAATTTATTTAACGCATCGTCTTCTTCTCCACGCTCCAACTTTAATGCCAAGTATTTTTTCCGTATAACATTTGCGGTATTAATAATGCGCTGCTTAACATCCTTATCGAGTCCACTCAAATTAGAAGCCATGATATACAACAGGCTGTAATAAACAGGTAAACAGCTGTTATATATAAACCGTTAAACCGTCGAACAGTTAAACCGTTAAACAGCTGTTATAAACCGCTGTTATAAACCGCTGTTATAAACAGCTGTTATAAACCGCTGTTATAAACCGTTAAACCGTTAAACCGCTGTTATAAACCGCTGTTATAAACCGCTGTTATAAACCGCTGTTATATAAACAGGTAAACAGCTGTTATAAACCGCTGTTATAAACCGTTAAACCGTTAAACCGTTAAACCGCTGTTATAAACCGCTGTTATAAACCGCTGTTATATAAACAGGTAAACAGCTGTTATAAACCGCTGTTATATAAACAGGAAAACAACCACCCTCTATGGCGACAAGTGATAGACTGATGTATTATAATTAGGGGATTAAATATATATCAAACTTGTTCCTATATCGGCCTTTATCAATATCACTGTCTTTGACCAGAACTAAAAACCCATGTTTGTCTTTCCAACATGTGGAACATAGCCGTTTAAAAGCTTCAAAGGACATGTCGGTATTTACATGATCGGTATATACATGCTTCAAATTCAAATCATCCTGTTTAAATAGAATTAATACGTTGGCATTGTCGCGAACCAGCTGTTTGGGAATTTTTGAATATGTCTGCGTTAAATAAAACGACTCGATATCATGGTGTCTGCCCATACAGAAATAATTACGTATTTTATCCTGTTTCTCACAGGCAACATCGTCAAATATAATAATAGAATGAGGTTTAGCGCTAGAAGGATCTAGAACATCGTCATTGTCGCTGTATCCGAAATATCCAAGACGGGCCTGTTTTAATGTTTTTTGCAGAAATACATATTTGTCTTGCTGTAGAGATTTTGAATATACGTATACATTCTCAAATTTCAAGCCATTTTCATCAGCCAATAAACTTATCATAACAGCAGTTTTACCACACGAACTAGGTCCGCAGATTATTGCCCTAATGGTTGATGGCAAAACGGTACTATGCTTATTCGGATTTTGCTGGGCCCCCATATTGAAATCATGTATTTGAATTGAACGTTTCTGCTTTTCTTGACGCATCTTTCTATAAGTACCACTCTGCATTCATTCGCAACTACATTAGTAATGCAGACGTCACAGGGTGCAGGTGTGTAAAATAGTATCATCAATAAATTACCAGTCGAACTTCATCTGCCCGGATATTCTTATTGCGGCCCTGGTACAAAGCTTCAAGAACGTTTAGCTCGTGGAGATAAACCCAAGAATAAATTGGATAGTTATTGTAAAGATCACGACATTGAATACGCAAAGTCCACAGACTTGAACCATCGTCATCAAGCCGATCAGGTGTTGGAAAACAAAGCTTGGAAACGTGTCAAGGCCAGCGATTCGAGTCTTGGTGAGCGAACCTCTGCGTGGTTAGTAACAAACATCATGAAGGTCAAGCGAAAGTTGGGCGCCGGATGCAAGAAGCATGAATTATGTAAGCTTATTAGCCCGCTAAAGAAACATGGTTCTGGTAGTGATAAAAAAGCGTTGAGTGGCATGCTCAAAGCTGCACTCATCAAAGTTAAGAAGCTAGGCGGAAAAAGAAAAATCAAAATACCTAGAATCATACCCCTGCCAAAACAAGGCGGCATCTTGCCTTTGATCCCGATATTCGCTGGGCTTAGCGCCCTCGGGGCATTAAGTAGCGGTGTAGCTGGAATTTCCAAGGCGGTTAATGATGTACAGAATGCCAAAGCCAAGTTGCAAGAATCACAGCGCCATAATGAAACAATGGAAGCCATCGCCTTGGGCAAGAAGGGGGATGGGCTGTATTTGAAAAAACACAAGACCGGATATGGATTGTTTTTACGTAAAATGCCAAAAAACTGCCAATAAAGCTACCCGCGCGTCCTTTATCCGATCAAGATATTAAATCATATGCAAAACGTCTAAAGTTACCTAATTTTAGAGGTGTATTTATGCGAGATACTTTGCCAAAATCACCGAAACATACAGAGAGCGGCGTTTTAAATTTAGATGGATACAAAGGAGATGGTACACACTGGGTAGCTTACAAGAAGAAAGGAGATAGAGTTGTTTATTTTGATAGTTTTGGCAACTTGAAGCCGCCAAAAGAATTTGTAGCGTATATGAAAAATTATAAAATTTATTTCAACTATGATCAATATCAGGATTATGATACGATAAATTGCGGCCATCTGGCGTTGACGTTTCTCGTTAATTCATTATAAATCGAAATGACGTCATTAACCATCATCAGTCATGTCTCAAACATTCACTTTAAAGGGTCGTTCTCACCGGCTTGAAGCATACTTTGTGCCGCCTATAGAACTAGACTCGAGATTTGATTACTCTCTGGCATTAATATCTCTAAATACGTGGAATACAATACCAAATATAGAACCTGGTCGTAATAAGGTTTATTATACAATCAACGGCAAGGAGCAAGTTTTAAAAATACCAACCGGTTCTTACGAGTTGGAGGATATCGAGTACTATTTACAAAGTCAGCTTGCTGGTGCGGAATTATCGGATGCTGAACGTAAAGAAATCCTATCACTTCGAGCTAATAACAATACCTTAAAGTGCGAACTGCAGAGTATCTACAATATAAATTTCAAGCCCAAGGATAGCATTGCTCAGTTATTAGGGTTCTCTCCACAAGTGTTGACGGCTGGCCAATTTCATGAATCTGACTTACCAGTTGAAATTATACAAGTGGTTACTATTAGGGTTGAGTGCAACATTATTTCTGGTTCTTACTATACAAATAATCCGGCGCATACTTTATACGAATTTTCTCCAACTGTTGACCCCGGGTATAGTATTAATATAGAACCCCGAAATCTTATTTATCTACCTGTCAACGACAAAAATATATATAATATTACTCTAACGCTATTGGATCAAGATTCGAGGCCGGTTAATTTCAGAGGCGAAGAAGTTGTAATCAGATTAGAACTTAGACGAAATGGGCTTAGTATTTAATAGTTATTTAAATACATCTACTCCTTCTCCAGACTCATTCTGTAATCAGAAGCCAAAGAGAACACTCGCGCTTGTCAATATTATTTTTTTACAGTCCGCTAGCAGTCTATATAACTATCATGTCAGAAAAACTTCAGCTATTTAACCCCATTAAAAGCGATGAGTCAATCATGCGCGAAGAATGGCATACTTATCATCCTTTCACCAAGTCTTTTAATAACAACGACGAAATTGAGATTGTCATCAATCAACAAGATGTATTTTTAGACATGAGCGAAGCTCAGCTTTATATCGAAGGGTCGTTTAAAGCAGAGGATACAGCTGGCAAGACTGGTGACTGTACATTAACCAATAATGCTGCAGCCTTTATTTTTGACAGCGTTTCGTATGAAGTGAATGGTAAAGAGATTGAAAAAGTTCGCGATCCTGGTATAGTTAGCGCCGTTAAAAACCTGCTATGCTTAAGCGATGCAGAAAGCCGCGCTTTAGATATTGCCGGTTGGAATTGGCCTAGCGGTACTATAAAAACATTGGATGAAACTAGTAAAGAATTCAACTTTCGCATTCCGCTACACATGCTGTTTGGGGTGTTTGCCGATTACAAGAATGTTCTGATGGGTAAACAGAAGCTTAAACTGGTTCGAGCTCGTCACGATGAAAATTGCTACAAGTCAACTGGTGACAAAAAGGCGGCGATTACGCTAAAGACTGTTGAATTGAAGGTTAAGCACATTTATCCTAGTGACGCAGTTAAACTTAGACTTTTGGATGACATTGCAAAAAATAAGCCTATATTTATACCGTTTAGAAGTTGGGAGATTCACGAGCTTCCTGCTTTGAGAACGACAAAGAGAGATATTTGGACTGTAAAGACGATGACAGAGAGGGCAAGATATGTTATTGTATTTTTTATGAAAAATCGCAAAGATAACTACAAGTCAGATTGCTGTTATTTTGATAACTTAAATATTACCGATGTCAAGTTACATCTAAACTCTGAGATATACCCCTATGAGGCTCTAAATTTAGATTTTGCCAATCGCCAATATTCAGAAGTCTATAAGATGTATACAGACTTTCAAAAATCTTATTTAGGCAAGCCGCTAAGCGAGCCTATTTTAGACTTTACGACTTTTGCTAGTAGGGCCCTATTTGTTATTGATTGTACCAAGCAAAATGAATCCCTAAAGAGTACCGCTATTGATGTCAAGTTGGAGTTTCAGAGTTCTTCTAATTTTTCCAACGAATCACGAGCATTTTGTATTATTATTCACGATCGTGTCCTTGAGTACCAGGCTTTAACCGGCCAGGTGAGAGAACTATTGTAGTTCCGACCCTTGCAAGATGAAGTTTGCTGTAGTCGACGTCCAGGGATTCCAGGTACCAGAATTTCAAGCTAAAGAGCTGGCCATTTATGATGGAAAACACATGAAGAGTTACCTGTTTAAACCTACTACCCCATTTCATACCTTGAGTGATGATTGCAAGAAGCAGGTATTATTCCTACATAGAAACCATCATGGTCTCTTTTATAATTATGGCGTGACCGATTACAGCGACCTCTACACAATCATCAGCACCGATTTGCGAGACGTTGACCAGATATATGTCAAGGGCCAAATAAAGAAGAGCTTTTTAGACGAAATTTATTCTCAAAGTAGTAATAAGCCACATGTTGTTAATTTAGAATCAAGTATCAATGTTCCAAAACTCTCTAAAGACGTAACCACATGTTCTAACCATGATCTAGAAGTTTGTAATTGTAGTATTAGGAATGCTTATATACTGTATGATTATATTTATGATTTTTTACCAAAATAAATAATTGAAAATGTTACGTGTGTTTTAATATAGCGTTCTAATAATATTTAATCATTTGCCCTCGAGCTTGTGATGGGATCGGTCAAGTTGCAAGAACACCTACGTAATATACATAACCTCAAAAAAGATATAAAGTGCTACGAAGATTATCGGTTTATATCACGTGGTTTTTTAAACCTCTCCATGACCTCTGACAAGGTGTGTCCTAGGACTGTGGAAGCCCCGCCCCTTTGCAGAATTAGGCCAAACAGAGTATATGAAATTGAGGGCTATATAACCATCATATTTGAAAACACTGAAGTAGTAGTGGATACTATTGGATATGGAAAGATTTATTTCACTAGTGTGGAATTTGAAGAATTCTTAAGCAATTTTAATTGTTTCAACACTCACTGGGTTGACATATTTTTGATTATTGGAAAGTATACTTTGGTGTTTCATCGTAATGCAGAAAAACGAAGCCTAAAATTCGAAGAGGCGGATACAGACAAGTACCTGTTTCGATGGACCGATAAATTAATTAGTTTATTTGCGCAACATATGTATCAATTGTATAAACTAAATACTGAATATTATTCCATAAAATATTGAACTGTTGTTTTATTTATAGGGTATAGGTGGGTAAATAAAACAATTTAGGAATGTGGGGTAAAACATTTATTTAACACACATTTATATAGAAATAATCAGTCTTGCGGGTGATATACAATACTTGAACTATAATATATAACTATATGTGTAAAGGGCACTATACAATACTTAAACTATAATAACTATATAATAAATAACCTAATATCACAGCCTCTAACACCACCTAAAGAAATTGAAGCAAATCAGTCTTGTCTTGGAATTTCCAAGGTCTCCTTATATAATGCTATATCCTGGTGACCCCAAGCAAGCGTGTTCTCTAGGTCTCCGGGTATAAGGTACCGCTTATCGTCCGCGTATGATAGCGCTACCTTATTTTTAAGTTCCACATACATATCATGTGAATGTGAGCGGAAAGTATTCATTTCTTTATGTATTTCGGTCCCTTCTACGTTAACCGCTTCTTTATAGTCTTCAACTGTCAGCTGTGATTTTGTAACGTAGTCGGGAACCCCCTTTGCTTTTTTTGTACATTTCCCCTCTACATTCACACAATATGCTTTGGCCCCGGTCCCGTAGAATTCATATATAATCTTTCCTGCATACTCATCTTTCATTTTTCCCAATATAGATTGGTTTACAGGAACATTATGTAAGTTATCTGGAGAATAGTTGGAGGTGTCAAATCTATTTAAATTTTCTGTCATATCATCATAAAAATTTTGTGTTTCTATATTTAAAATTAGGGAGTCAGTGTCCGTGTAGAGTAAGGTCGCGTTGTTGCCATATTTAGGCTTAATGTACCCGTACAAAAAGTCATACATAATAATCTTGGATAACTCCAAGATTCCAAACCCTGCGTATATGGGTTTATTATATACCACTTTTTGTTTGTGCATCTGGATAGATACCAGGTTCTCGCTATAGATTGTGCGGTCCTTGAAATGAGGTTTCGCGATCAACGCCCCAGCACCGAGCCTCCTACCAATATTTTCCCAATGGGATACTAATTTGACATCTACCCTCTTCTCCACGTTTTCCATTGTCTTTCCAAACACAGAATTGTTCATAAGTTTAAAAAAGTCCTTTTCAAACTTATTTTTTGCTTGATTGCGCAACCCTGTGTTTAGATCGATGTACGGTTTAAGCCACGGTGATTGGTCGAAAGATATAACGCGGTGAATTTTAGTCAGCTTAAGGCCATACTTTAAAGCTTGCTGCAAATTTTGATAATGAATAATATATTTAGTTTTCTTTAAAAAGTTTGGGATTAATTTTGTTATTTTCGGAAATTTGGACTCTGGTGGCGCAATGGATTCTGGACAAAAGGGTAGTTCATTATGCGAATAATGCAAATCTTCCGGGTATTCTAAATCAACTTCTAAGACGTAACCTGTTTGTGAATCAGGTGCTATGTTCATATAATCTAAATTTTGAATTTCTATTTCGTCTAACCATTTAAAGTTCCTTGTGGGTAAATATTGAGACATGGCTGCACCATATAAATTTGTTGCATCCAAATATAAAATGTAGGAGGTGGGTTTTGAAGCGTCGTATGTGGGTATAAATTTATTATTCGCAATAGCTTTTCTTACACTACACTGACTGACTCCGCCACGAATCCCGTGTTTAAAAAAGTGCACCATATCTAGATCGGTCAGTAACTCAAGATTTATGGATAATGCCTTAAGTGCGGCTGACATCGACAATCCTGGAGCCGTGAAAAATTGGCACGGGTCAAGGCCGTATGTAGATATGCACACATTTCTAAAACTTTCAAACACATCTGTCAAAATTAATACGTCGGATTTTAAATAAATGTCTGAATATTCGCCTAAAGTTTTGCATTTAAATAGATCCCATACCTTCAACGCACGCTTGTAATCATCTTCAGTAATATGCTCGTTTTTTAGTTTATTAAAAAAGCCTTCATGTGATGGTAGCACTGTATCGTCTAATTTTGAAATATGATCCACGTAGTTATACGGGAAGACACCCTTCTGTCGAATAAGTTTAAATTTTTCCTCGTCAGGGAAATATTTACGTACGGCCCTGCATTGTTCGGGCTTTAAATTTTGACTTAATTTATCCAAGCCTGTGGCCATAAATCGAAAACTATCTAAAAACCGTAATTTTAAAAATACCTGTCGTTGTTTCCCATCCTCTTCGTTTTCAATGCTATCCACCAATATATGTTTACTAAAGGAAATATATTTTTCCTTATTTTGGGGGATAACATCGATCCTTTCTTCGTCTGACGCCAATTCCTTAACAAAGAGGTGGGAATCGAACCCGGACATGTTATGGAAAAATATCGGTATGAATGTCGGAATTTTGAAATTTAAATTGCATATCGGGTGAGAGGGGCCCCGATACAGCCCTGTGAGATGATCATGATCATGAACACGCATGTCTTCTATATTAAATGTCTTTTCGCAGATGTGACAGTGTGTTGCGGTCTGATGCGCATGCTCTTGTTCAGCAGTTATAGGGATCATGGGCACTATTTTCTTCAAAAAGCGATTATATATTGATTTACAATCGGTATCTAATCGTTTTACAAATTCTTTATGTGCGTCAGGACCTCTATAACATTGATAAATTGAATACGCGTCATCAAAGTCACATTTAATATAGTAGGCAAACGAGTATGGAACGTGTTTATGCGTGCGTACTGTATATGACGTATCAGGATCTCTCTCACTTTGTTCTGTTGTCAATGGTTCTAAAACTGTTTCGAAATCCGCGTAAACAACAAAAGGTACTTTTAATTTCTTTTCAAAGTTTGTAAATTTAAAAATATTCTCAGGTATTTCTTCCCCGTATTTATTCTTTTTCAAATCAGTAGTCGGTACTTTAGCCATAACGTGGCCGCAATCGTGTTCTTTATGAGCTTTTAACTTCAGCTCAGAATAAAAATAAGTTAAACAGCCATCACATAAATACTTTGTGCCGCAATGTTTGGATAATTGCCTTGAGATCAGACGAGATAAACTTCTTATTAAACAGTAATGAGTATTTTCATTATCATCACTGATTACTAACAAATTTACATGTCTTTCATTGCGAGATTTAGTAAAATATAAGGGACCCACGACATCAATACTATTTTTACCATTGTCGTAGTTTCGCTCTAAACCATAGACATTGATAGAAATATTATTCTGCCGTTCAAACTTTGAAATATCTTTCAGCTGTATTGGAAATTCCATACCTGTAAAGTCCAGCTCGTTCTCAAAAGGTAAATAGTTCACGACTCTATTTGCATGTTGAGTCCAATGTACTGGATGTAAGGCAGCCAAGACTGACCACATGAAACATTTTTGATCCGTATTTTGAATGTTTAACACGGCTTTCTTTGCTTCTATTTCTTTTGGTAGAGGAAGGTATGATGATGGCGTTAGAGGCTTGATTTTGCTGATTCCTATTTCTAAGTGGAGAAGTTGCTGAAGAGCCCACCCTGTAACAATTGAAATATTGTTTTACATTACCAGACACACAATTATTTAACTAAAAAGCACACAATTATTTAACTAAACTCACCACTACCCTTTTCCGAGAACTCGGAATATTTGCGGTCTAGGATAGCGCTGAACTGCCCAAACAACTCCTCCAGGTCCGTTGTCCCATTCACCATGACATGCCGGGTGTTGAAGGATTTCACCTCTATCGCCTCGCTCGTCTGCAGGAGGAAGCGGCCGAAGAGCTCCACACCGACCTTGAGTTGTTCATATTTTGTAACAATACTCCCCACCAACCTGATGAATTTTTCCCTAAGATGTTCCAGGAACTGTGGTACGTTGGTGAGGTCTTGGCTTGTCTTCAGTCGGTAGGTAGCAATTCGGCTTCGGAACGACGTTTTAATTAGTTCTACATCCTCCTCCTGCACCATGCAGCAGTTCTCCCGATGACGTAGGGTCCTTACGTGAGCGGCCCATCGGGAGCTGGGAATATCTTGCAGGCAGTCACTGCAATACCGCATGGATGGTTCTGAAATATTAAGCACTTTTAGAAACTTCTATCACCAGTTTTATTTTAAAAAATACTCACCATCTGACGGAGCGAGTCTTGCCCGTTTGGCAACGGCTACTTGGGAGGGGGTGGCTTGCCGTTTAGGGGCTCTATGCTTCTCTTCCTTCTGGTGCACCTGGAGAGCCCACATCGAAGGGAAGCTGACCCCGCAGACTGGGCATGTTTTTACAGCCTCCCTGCAGTCCCCATGTCGTTTGAGGGCGGCATTCCTAGCGAAGGATCTCTGACAGTGCTCGCAGTTGAACATTGTTCCTAAAATCAATGTATAAGTTCTAATTATTACCACCATCAATATTTATAATTTTTATGAATACGTTTCCTATGTTACATAGAATCGTTATTTGCATCCCCGCTTTGGCAGAACGTATAACCTATAAATTACCCTACCTAGATATCATATAATCACACTATAAGACATATTTTTATTTATAACCTATAAATCTACATACCTGGCAATTATTTTATTCACTGGCACTTTCAACTTTCTATAGATGCACTACTACTAGCTTCTGTCTGCTGTATTCAACTGTGCCTCAAGCCCAGCGCTTGCCGTATTTATAGGCGGGGCCCGTAACGCGTCGTTATGGTTCTAGAATTGTCTATGTATTGTAATTCTCGGAATGTTAGCGTTGCACTTGTGCTATGAATATTAATTAACCTCTCGCGTGTTGTATATTGCTGCTCTTGTTGCATCATCTTTCTAGGAATTTGTTACTGGCTTGCTTGACATTGAATATTAATGAGTGCCTATCCCGTGGCGCCGCGTAGACTATGTTGTTTAAAATATTTTTAAACCCACCATTTGGGGGTTTTTGTCGGTTTTGTATAGGACCATTATCACATAAGTTGCCAAAAAGGCCTATTCCATACAAGTCCCGTTTTTGAAAGACCCGGGGTGGGCGGACTGCCGAAGGCACTTTTTCCGGTAATTGCGCAGATTTTTGGCTTATAGTTTCCGAGAAACCTCAATTTTGACCTAGTGCGCATGATGTCAAATGGGCCATATTTTTTTTTAACGGATTTGGGGTTTGTGAGGGGTGCTTACATCGCCTCTAATGTTAGTTTTGACAAAAATCAGCTCATACCCGAGATATAGGGCCTATCTTTTTAATGACTGTTTTCCGGCATCAAATTTTCGCTATTTTGATCGTTTTATACATAAGGCTATGCAGCGGTATCGTTAGGGACTAGTGTTTAGCACGATATTGAATAAACCAATTGTTGGCACTTATTTGCTTGTCGACCATCAACTATATTTGCATATACATTTGCATCAAGTTTGTCTTTAGAGATTCCACCGTTGGAGAAACTCCTTGGAAGACCTATGGCAGCGAAAGTACCCGACCAGATCCGCCCATGGAGCATTATAACAATATTTATAGTTTAGTAGTATTTATATCCATATCTTGTTTGATATTATTAACAAATTGTGTAGTCACCATTACTAGAAACCATATGTGTAATATTGTGAAATAAATATCTTTTTTGGTAAATTTGTTGTTTAATTAAGCGGCATCGGTACGCATAGTTGCGGAAAGTATATCAATTGTCTCCGTGGCTCAATGGTATGACTCCCGGCTATCAATCTAGAGGTCGGCGGTTCGAGGCTTGCAGCCGGAACTTTTTTTCAGGTTTGGCGACTTTGGGGACCATCATTTGGAGAGCTATGATGTCACACACGCGGCTTTGGGTTCCACAAAGAAGTGCTAGACGCGGCTGCCACAGAGAACATACGCGGCCCCTCGAAGCTACGGCCTGGGCTCCTGTCACAAAGAACATACGCGGCCACTAGTAGTTAGCATGGTAGTTAGGGCCTCTGGTAGTTAGGGCCACTGGTAGTTCGGGCCACTGGTAGTTAGGGCCACTGGTAGTTAGGGCCACTGGTAGTTAGGGCCACTAACAGATGACACATGACATGACAGATGACACATGACATGACAGATGACAGATGACACATGACGCGCCTGCGCAGTAGGACCTACTCAAATTGGCGTTGAACATCCCATCTATCACTACTGCAGATGTTTCCAGATTAACTTTTTTTCCGCTTTAACCAAGATTTGAACAAACACTTGTTTCAGAACGTTATGATAAGAATGACAATTTTCAATTATATCCTTACTTCTAAAAATACAGACTCTTCTTATTCTATTCTTAGTCAACCAACTAAACACAACCATAGTGGGTTGCCTAGCCTACGACACTACAGATATGAAATAGGTTCAAATCCAGCGGATACCGATAAACTCAAGATACACAACAATAGATATGCTGTTCTGTCCTCAGCAACGCTCAGAACTGAAAGTACTATTGAACCCATCAGGGAAGCAGCTCGGTATTCAGACGGCTCAAATACATTCGATAAAAGACCAGGAAGGATTTAACGTTGACGCCGGGGCCCGGGAGCACTAATAATATGCACAGGCAGTGAAACAGAGGAAAATATTCTTCGACATTGGAAGGTAGGAAACAAAACAAACAAGTTGGTGTAGTTAAAATTCGTACTGCTTGTTGTAGTATCTAAGAAATAGTACCAAATTTTCAAATACTGTTCTCTATGTGGGGGGCCCTAATGATGTGGGGGCCCCAGGTCTGAGCCCAAATGCCCAGTATAAATTCAGTATTGATCACAGACCATATTCAGAAATTATCTCATGGCACTAGCACAAAACCATCCCAAGCTATATAAATATTGTTGTTGGTCTTTTGATCTATCGAACAAGTTAGACTCTTAATTTGTTAAATATTTACTTTTTGTCAAGAATTCTTCCTATAAGGTTTATACCAAATTTTTAAATAATCCTTTTCTAATTTTATATCAGGTTGGCATCTTAGGGTTGGTTTGAATTTCGACCAACCACTAAAAGAAATAATTTAAAAATCTGTTAATGTCTTAATGTTTACATACATAATACATAAAAGTAACATACAAACCTAGCATGATTGGTTTGTTATGAGTATGAGATCGCCTCTTCAATCTTTAAACATCTACAGGGTGATCTAGGAGGACGTGTCCCATTGAAGTATGATTAAGGATTAAACGACTTGCCTGTAAGGAAGTGCAATCCTAATTATACGAGATGGGACACTCCTTCTAGATCAAACCCACCCCTACTATATGGGGCCCGACCCAGAGGCGATCTCCCATAGCTACAAAGTATAATGACGAATAATATGACGTGACGATACATCGTTTCTTTAAACATGCGCGCCGCGGCAGCGATAAAAGGTATTACTACAGGGTGATCTAGGAGGAGTGTCCCATCTCGTATAATTAGGATTGAACTTCCTTACAGGTAAGTCGTTTAATCCTTAAATATATGTTTTAAATAATAAGTAAACCTTTTTTAAAAAGACATCATCAATATCGTAGTAGTTAACTGGCGCAGTCGTGACGGATATCGAAAATCAATAGTACGTATCGAACGTATTGATTTTTTCGTAGACATTCGAATTAACCGATTAGAAGAACTTACCATCATTAGTGTTTGCTGTGAGGTGTCAGAGTGGATTTCTGAAAATCGAAAACCCCAGTTCATCGTGAACCTGCTACCTTGGAGTGATCGGAGATTGGACCTACATTGCCAAATCTCGCAAGACAGGATATTTTGGGAGGACCACATTGCCAAGCGAAAACCTGATCTTATAAAAGATGTTGATGATCGTCGTTCTTAGTATGTAAGTGCAATTGAAATAAATACTGAATAAATACTAAATACAATGATATAATTGATCAATTAAGCAACCTTAAATTAGAAATTTCTCCTTCAACTGACCCTGCTTTTCAATCAGAAAAAGTAATTAAACAAATAAATCAAATTTTTATACAATCCACATTAGGAAACAGTGCTGCAGGCACAGTACAAAATAACTTAGATACTTCGGTCGAAATGGATTACTTTAAACCAGAGTACCTAAACTGTGTGCCACAATTCGACGGCAATCCTAATGACCTAAATAGATATTTGGCAGAATGTCAAAATATCATTGATGCGTTTTACAAAAGAAACGAACCAAACAATTTTCAAAATATTTATACTTGCTAAATTGTATCGTCGGTAAACTAACCGGGAACGCGAAACTAATTTTAGGTACCCAGAATGTACAAACTTGGGAAGAATTAAAGATTATCTTAAGTAGACACTTTGCTGATCAACGCGATGAGGCTTGTCATGCTTAGACAACAAAATTCAGAAAAACCTTATCAATTTTATGAACGTATTTTATATATTCTAAATCTACTTTGTTCCTACGTAAATATTCATGAAGCGAACGAAGAAGCAAAGAATCTAAAAAGAAATCTTTATAATGATTTAGCTTTAAAAACATTTTTATCTGGCCTACGAGAACCATTAGGAACAACCATACGTTGTATGCGGCCTAAAGATTTACCTGAAGCTTTACAATTTGTTAATGTAGAATATAACACTCACTATTTTCAAAATTTGTCAAAAATTCCAAACCAAAAACAACCTACACAATATTTTATGCCCACAAATAATCAAAATTTTACGCATACACGACCTATACCACCATTTAACCTTTGAATATAAAACGAACAGGAACGAGCATTGCGAAAACCGCGCACGATTTAAGCGAGAGACAGAAACGGCCATCTTGAAGCTCCACGGATGACTCATGTTTTGCTTCTTGGTCGTGGATGTTGGAAACAAATTGGATTTTTGATAGTTTTGAGCAGTTTCAAGTGTTCATAATCGTTGTAATTAGTGTAATAAAATACTTTTTTTGTTGTTTTAGTGATAATATCTATCATTTAGCAATAATATTTAAATAAATTGTGAAAACATTTTCATTATATTACTGGGACAATAATGAAAAAGGTGGTTAGTTGTGTATCTATGGTTGTTCCCTGACACCTAAACATCGAAATTCTGGTGTAACATTTCACAGATAAGTGTTTTTAATGCCAATTTTATTGAATATTCAGAAATAAAAACTCATTTCGTTTGAATGACATTTAAAGGTTATCCAATAAACGTATCACATAGGCGCACCTGGGGATAAAATTATTATTTTGCATTAATTTTATGTTACATGCAATATATATGCTCTACGTCACTAACCAGACAGAAGCAATAGTCGGCCATATTGAGGCTCCATTCCGGTCTCACTTATCTTAACATATGGTCCTTCCTGTTCGTTTTATATTCAAAGCATTTAACACACATACGCCACACAATTTATTTAGTAACCAATCAACTTTTCCATCTCAGCCTATACCAATAAAGCCGAATTATAACAACATATCGCAAAGATTCCCTACTAACTCGCAAGTATTTAAAAATAGACCCAATCAGACAAATGTATTTAAACCCAATCCGAATAAACAATTTCCACCACCAACACCAATGAGCACGAATACAAGACAGGCAAATAACACCTTCAGAACAAATACTAATTATCAACCTCAATTCAAAAATCATTTTCAATCACGGGTTAATCAACCACAAAATATCATAGCAGAAGAATTATATAATATCAATACTGTCAATAAGGACCAATATTACTCTGATAATATTAAACAAAACTATTATTTTGATAATGAAAACAATTTTTACGAAACACAAGAACCTCAGTATTTTGACGAATTTGATATAAGTCAATACACCGAACCCGAACCTTCTCAACAAAATATGGCTTACGCTTCTTATAGTAATGACCAAAATAACTACGCAAGAAAACCCCAAGACTTAGCACCTGAAGTCATATACGTCAACAACAACATAGGTGAACTATCCTATATTGTATTCCCAGAATATAATTTAACATTTCTAATAGACTGTGGTTCGACAAAATCATTTTTTGACCCTGACCTAGCCAATAAATATTACCCTAAAAACATAGTTCACGATCCCTTTATAGTATCAAGTGCTTTTCATCAGTCTGCACAACGATATAGTATGCAAATACCGGCTTCTTCTATTTTTAAATTGCCTGATAACAAACACCTGAAGTTCTACTTACTCAAATTTAATAAGTTTTTTGATGGGTTAATAGGCTTAGATAACCTAAAAGAATTACAAGTTAATATTGATTACGCTGAAGGATTTTTAATCACCCCGTATACTAAAATAAAGATTCAGTTTTTTAACACTGAAACAGCAGTAAATAATATAACTATATCTCCTCACACCGAACAAGTCGTGAAATTAAAAACTAACGCTGATGCATTAAGTCGCATCGAATTGCATACGAAGGAAACAAACAGTTTTCTGACTCCTGTGTCTTACATAAATGACTTTAATAAAAGCCTAGAAGCCGAAACGCAATTTGATAATAATACAGTTATAAACGACCCTAACTTAGAACAAATGTATACTATGGCACAACCAGACCTTGAACTACAAACAGCTGATGCTGAAGTCAACGAGAATGATGACCAAACCTTGCATACAAATAATGAACAAGATCCTATAGTAGGAGTCCCAATTATCGAATCAGCCGTAAATTATGGTGCCAACCAAATAATAATTTCAAAAGTTCTACATTCACCCGCAAAACCAAGATTTCTTATTTTATTCAAACAAAAGAGACGACTTATCGTCCAAATTTCTGAAAACAACTTTGAAAATGATATTTTACAATTTATTAATGAACATGTAATCCCTGATAAATTATATTCACTTTATTTCGAGAATCCCGAAGTTTATGAACCTTTCTGTGAAGTAGTAAGAACGAACTTTAAATGGCAATCATTAAGATTTAAAAGATGCCTCATAAAATTAATCGATGTCGTAGACAAAACAGATCTTCCAGGAACACCCAGCCTGTTACCAGTATTGAATTTAAGCCTGCACCTGCACGACTTAAAACTAGATGACCTACATAGACTGAAAAATGAAATCAAACAAAACCAACCCCGTTTGATTTTCAGTGAAATGAAGAAAACACTAAGCCTATGTAAAATATTATTATACATTTTCATCGCCATGCTATGCCTGTTTATTGCCTATAAGAAAATAATGCCTAAAGTCCTGAAAAGAAAACAAGAAACATATTCTAAAGAAGAAATTCAACTACCCTGTCAAGCCTGATAGTTTAATCTTATGGGGGGAGGAGTTATGTAACCACTTAATCCTGAATAGACATTTATTCTGCTGACGCTGCATTCATCTTTACATTATAATGTTCATTATTGTTCTTTTTAAGGCAGTCAGCTGAAGATATTTCTATTGTAACGTAACGTTGAAATATATGTTTTAAATAATAAGTATACCTTTTTTAAAAAGACATCATCAATATCGTAGTAGTTAACTCATGGCTTTAGTAATTTTAGTGAAATTGGGTTATGAAAGGTACCTAATAAATAAAATAAAATATTTTAGCAATACAAATGTGGGGGGGGGGGGTGTCATGACCCCTCCTTCAAACAACCAGTGGAACCCAAAAAAATATATACAGGGTGTCCCACCGGGAACCAATTCGATCTAAATATGTCGGAGTCAATTAGTGAAATCAGTCATTCCCAGAAATGCCTAGTCAATTCACGTATTGCCGGCAAATAGTGTAACTCTACGTTTGGTTCACCGTTTGCCTAAGAGTATCAGGCATTCCCTGTAATGACGGAATTCTTTCAGTCAAGCGCTGTACTTAAGTTACCCTGTTTGCCGGCTTTAGTCATCATTGCAATTAGGACAGTAGTGCATGAAAATAAGGTATTTTACATTAAAAGATTTGTAAATAACTGATCATTATCAGGAATTTCCTTAAAACTAAAACGAATTATCACCTCCGTCAATTCCGTAGTATTCCAAGGTGTTTTCTTACTTTAATTGGAGTAATAGTCATCTAACTTTTTATAAAACAATTCTGAGTGCTTCAACATTTCATTTTCAAAAATTAAAATTATTACTACAAAGATGTTAACAACAGTTACAGCGTTCGACTAAAACCGGCAAACAAGGTAACTTAAATCATTTAATCAAGTACAGCGTTTGACTGAAAGAATTCCATCATTACAAGGAATGCCTGATGCTCTTAGGCAAACGGTGTACAAAGCGTAGAGTTACACTATTTGCCGCCAATACGTGAAATGACTAGGCATTTGTGGGAATGACGGATTTCACTAATTGACGCCGACATATACACAGGCAAATTTCGAAAATTGGACAATACGCTAATGTTGATGGGGGGCAACCCTCAAAATATATTTTTAATATGGTGGCACAAATGAAACACCCTATATATTATTACATTTTTGGATTCTACGCAAGATTCTAGACAGATTTCGTATATCATGTCCTGGCCCTAAGTCTGTGTTTGCAATATTTAAGGTTTTATGTCTAAAGTGACATTTGCAGACCTTAATTTAATTATTAATTATTCCTATAAGGAAGCCTTGATTGTTTCTTTGGGGTTGAATTCAAGGTTTTTCATTTTCTATTTAGAATTAAAAATAAAGGTTTATTTATATAAGGTTGTCTATTAAAAAAATCTGTAGTTTCAGAAATGCTAAAGAAATAAATTTGTTATAATATGTTCTTGATATAGCTTACCAAACACTGGAATTTCATTTCAAAGTGACCGAAACCCAAAAACAAACTATCTATAGTTCTTGGTATTATTATGACCATATAAAAATATTAAATTGGCAAATTTTTGGAATCGACAACCTTATACAAACTTATCCTTATTTTTAACGCTAAATAGAAAATAATTATAATATATGATTTATATCCAGTATACGTAAATTCCATTAATAAGTAAGTAACTAATAAGACAAAGGAGAAAAACCGTAAATTTCAAGACACTACCATAAACTGACACTGGCATAAATATTCTTATTTAAATCGGTGCATGTGAAAAAATCCATAGCAACAATGAGGGCATTTTATGAACATAAAACAACAACTAATGCAAAAAACCATCTTGAACAAAAATATTTTTTTTTCGAAAACAGTTAACTTTATCGACATTGATCAAAAGTACCTTTTTTTCAGCATATCTCGTATCCAAAAATATTATTGTAGTTCCTTCATCGTACAAGGTGTAAAAAAAATATTTTTGTGTTACGTCTAGTCCGTCCCTGGCAAACTAAATAAGTCAAATGTGTTTAAAAGGGCGAGTTTTAAGGAGACTCATCTACTAACCATTATACTAAAAAATTATTAAATTACACCTAGTACTTAAAAAATTATTTAAAAAACAACGATTTCCATATCTCCGTAGGGGAGAGGTCGTAGGAAGAAAAATTTACAAGAACTTCTTCTGTTATTTTTAAGTCTTCTATCTGAACCCGGGAGATTGCCCATTTAAAATAAAGAAGTCGACACCAACTTCCAGTTTAACCGGACGTACTACTTAGCCCAGTGCTCAAATCAACATTAGCATGCTATCCAAATTTCAATTTCAAAATTAGTGAGAGAGAGCAACAGGGCCCGCTCAAGACGCCTTAATCATTTTGTGCTGTTATTAATACATATTAATAATATTTCTGAAAAGAAATTAAAAAAATATGCTATGCTATTCTAACTCATTAAAATAATAACTATCAACAAATCATCTTGTAACTCTGTAAATTTTGTTAAATTTTTTTATTTAAATCTATTTTATTAGCTATTTCATGCTCAATAGATATCATAGTAAAGCTAACCCGTTTCGGGCTTGTTTGTAACATGCCGCCCAGTTTACCCCCTCCTCAGTGGCATATATAGCCCCCCCCGAAATGTAATGTTTTAACCAATTTATTCAAAGATGAATTCGTTAGGAAAAATATAAATCTTGATTTTACTAGATGTTTGTTTTTAGTAGACGATTGTTTTGTTCGTTGTTGTTTAAACGCTCAGTATATTTTTTGTTCAGTTAATAATTAAGTCAGAGCTAGTGGCGCATTCACCATTTTGTTTTTTGATCAATATTTTTGATACTATTTCGTTTTATCCTAAAAGCGGTTAATTACCTGTTTCTAGGGACCAATTGCTATAAGTTTAGGGTAGAAATTTTTTCAATTAATAAATTAACGGAAGCAAGAAACAAAATTTTGTCAATTTGAACAAATTTCATTTCTTGTACAAGTACGCCACTGCCCCTCCGAACCAAAAACGGTCCTCGTCGATTCCAGATTTTTCCGCCCCAATATACTTGACCCCCCCTTCTCATTTATGATTTTAAGGGTAACAGTTACCTCTCCCAGTGGGTTACTCCATGAAGGCTTTAAATACTTTTTAAATCCCTTTTAGGGTATTATTTAACAAAAAATTTATTGTGTCGACTCCTCTTTTATTATTATTGGAAAGAGACTTAAACGAACTTTAAAAATGATGGGTCACTTGACCTTCCCCCCTGCTTCCCATTTAAGATCTTAAGGGTAACATCTACCCCTGCCAAGGGGGTTAAACCACGAAGGCTGCAAAAATTCTTGTGAACGGCGGGACCTTCACAATAAAATTTTATTTTTATTTACCGAAAGCGATCTATTAAAGGTGGGTAGTTTTCAAATTAAAACCCTGCATAACTGAAAACTGAAGGGGCCCATACACTTGCGAGCAAATTGCGCAACGAAGGTTGTTGCGCAACGAGTTGAGCGTGAATTCCGCTGTTCGACGCGTTGCGCAACATCGAGTAAAGCAATGGTAAAAACGGCTCAAAAAGAATTGTGGAAAGAGTTTATAAGTATTTATCGCCAGTTACTACCCCAGTTATGGAAGGTAAAAAGCGAGGAACCCGTTGCATAATAGCGCATGGGCCCCTTGTGATGTGACTTAAATACTTCTTCTGTATTATAAATTAATTTATGGAACTGTGAATGCTGCTAAAAGTATCTTGAAAAAAAAAATGTTTAAAGACTCACCTTACAGGGAACAGAGCAAAACTTCGTTTTAGGATGACACTATTACCCGGAATTCCGACAACTCTTTAAGCAGTGGCAGGAGCACCCTGTCCTGGACGTCGAATTATCACGCGGGATAATTTTCCAGAAAAAATAAAACCGGCGAATAGGCGAGCTCCTTTCGAACCGACCACTGCAAATAAAGTAACAAAGGAAAGCAAGGCAAAGGTATTTTGGTGCAAAAAATTCGTTTGTTTTTCTAACGATTACTCGCTTACATTGTAGAAAAAACGGCATGAATCATGTCGATTCGTTATACGTCCGAGATTTTTATATCCAAATTCAAGCCGTTTTACGAAATTTAAAATGAATTGTATTTTGATAGGTATAATTTTATTTTTTAAAATAGGGAATTTATGTCCCGGAGGATCCTAAATTTTTGTATGAGGCGGTAACCCTTGTGTCATGTCATTTGACTCGTAGCGCGACTCATTTGTTTCGTAGCGTTCTTATTAGAAAAATTAGAATTACCGGAAAATTTAACGCGGAAAATTGGGTTTTCTGAAATAAATAAAATATTTACTAATACAGGGAGTCCATTTAGTGTGTAATTCTTCGATATATCCTATATCGTGGATAGAAGGGAAACTTTAAAAATAAATATTAGCGGACTGTTGAAGACGCATATTTTAAAAGTATGTTTAAGTATACAGGGTGTCCATTTTTGGGTAGTTTTACGGGGTATCTCCGTTATTAGTAAAGATAGAAGGATGCTGTTTTCGCAGCACGTTGCTACTTTTTTGTCAAACAGAAGATGCCGTAATCAGAATTTTTCTAGGCCGCCTTGTTTTTGATATACAGGATGTTTTTGAGAATTGTGCATTTTGGGACACCCCCCCCCCCCCCCATATCTCGGTTACCCCGTAACGTATCAAAAAGAAATAAAATGTTCTTTTGTAGCTCTTTATGTAGAATACGGTGACGTACTCTTTCTACATTAAATAATTTTCAAGGAAAATAAACAAATTTGCTTCTTTAAATGGGTCACCCTATATAAAAAAATGGTATATTTTTGAAAAACGTACATTTCGGGCCTAATACTAAGACTAAAAATAAAGTGTTATATATTTGAAGCTTGTTACAAACTAAATTATATTATTAAAAAATATATAGGGTGAAAACAAATTTAACGGAGATACCCCGTAAAACTACCCAAAAATGGACACCCTGTACAGTGTGTGTCATAAATGAAATGACCTATATTTTTACTCGGAATCAGTGCCCCTCCTTATCGTTTATGTAACCCCAATTTTTTCCCCAATCTGTTGCGGTGTTGCAAAGATATTATTAATTTTCCTATTTTTATTGCATTGATGGTACGATCGTAATAAACATGCTACAGATTCTTTATTGATTTTAATTAGATCAAAAAATTTTATCTGGATTATATGAGTACTATTTATAAAATTTTACAGTTTTATACAGGGTGCTTTAATTTTACTTCCAAACTTCGGGTTTGTTTGGATTAAATGGTATATGGAAGTATTTTCAAATGGAACACCCTGTATATTTCATCAAGAATTGAAACTTCTACTCCTTATAAGTACAAAATATTTTATTATTGTCTGTATAGCGTTGCCAATCGTAATGATAAATTTTGGTATTATTGGAAAGATATTTAAACAACCTTTAAAATGATGTAGGTGCCCTTCACCCCTTCCCTACCCATTTAATTTTTTCGCTCAAATCTGCAGTCTTGGGCTTTCTTCGTTTACATTTTTTAGTATTTTTCTGTATTACCACCCGATGATCCTTATTGTTGTATAAACTGGGTTTATACAATAAAAAATCACCATAAATAATCAAAAAATTAAGAAACAAATAGGGAAATCAACACGCGGTATTGATTTGGGTTTTGTTAAATAGAAGGTGAAATGATATTTCATAATAGGAAGGTATAAAGTCTCTTTGTCTGAAAGATTTAAAAGTCTGCATAGCAAAATAGATTTCATAGAGCCATAAATAAATAATTTTATGTAATACAATATCTAGATATCTCGCCTTTCAAAGGGCCCAGAAATCTAGCAGCGTTCACTCGCCCGTCCGTCCGTTCAGACCCAGTCTTAAAAATCGGGGCGTGGCCAAGCGCTGCTGCGGCACGTGGCGCGAAGAAAAAACTCGATGCAGGGTAATAATGTTTCAATTACAAAACAAAATACAAATTAAAGATTAGTAAATTTTGATAATATGATAGGCAGTATTATTACCTACAGTTCGAGGTATGATTTATTATTTTAGGACTGACCATTAGTTAGAAAATCTCATTTTGAAAATTGTCGTCATCCTGAATTTTACGCAAAGAGCTGTAAGGTTATTCTGGCCAATCAGAAAGCTTTTGCGGTCCATAAATACCCCGGTGATGGAAATTACAGGCAAGTTTAGTGAGAGCCCTCGACAGGTTAAGTTGTAAGATACAGGACACGGTTCCCTCTTGACAATTAACTGAAAAACGCTCCCTCGTTTTTAGGCTTCGGTCAGGAGACCCCCTAAAGCGACCCCGGAGTGGTGATACGGTGTTAGCTCTCAACTATTCTGAATTCCACTTTGTTTTGAAAGTAGCAACCACTTGCACAAAGGTTGTGAAATCGAAAGAAAGGCTAGTCCAAAAGTCGAATAACCTAATCTCCAATAAATTACGAAATTAGGGGACTTCGGCCAATGGTGAACAATTGTGAAAGTTTTTACTCAACCGCGTTTAGGGTGAACGTGCTTGCACGGCGTGTATTGTCAGTGGGGGAGGTATAAATGAGACTATCTGTTTACGAAGCTCGTTTGTAAGTAAGGCTGGTTTCTGTCGTCAGCCAAAAAGCTTAGACAGTTAAAAGAAATTCGTGCCCCCTGACAAACCGCCATAGTTTATAACCGCAGATAGACGAAAACTATAGATATTGTTCAAGTTCAAATCTATAGTGAGTAACTATATAGAACTTTACTTAACAAAAACTTTGACCTTTAAGATTCTGTCGGGAGTTTATAAAACTTTGTGTGTCAGTAGTAACAACTATTCAAGTAATACGTTTGGACTATTTAGTATGATAGGGCGTACGAAGTGTCCGCTGGGGACATTATCCTTTTATTAGGGATTTTTACGATTTGTGAATTCTTGGAAGAAGTATAAAGTTTTTGCCGTCCATAGAAACTGTCTAGTGATTGTTTCTTGGGCTACTTATTCAAATTTTTGTTTTAGTGTTCCGCAGGAACAAGATTTGTTGTGAAACAAAAGGGACTTTCTTTTGTTTTTTGTTTGTGAATTTATCATCCTTGGAAGAAGTATAAAGTTTTTGCCGTCCATAGAAACTGTCTAGTGATTGTTTCTTGGGCTACTTATTCAAATTTTTTGTTTTAGTGTTCCGCAGGAACAAGATTTGTTGCGAAACAAAAGAGACTTTCTTTTGGTTTTTGTTGGTTGAATTTTTATAGACGACAGCGTCGATAAAATTATTTATGATAATTTTGGGGATCTGTATTAAAGTTATAAGCTTTACTTATAAAAAATTTTTGTAAGGATTAGACATAAGTAAATTTAAGAAATCTTTTGTAATTCGGATCCGAAAAAAACTACAACTACCCCGATGTGTAAATCAAACTTAAAGGCAGGCCGTAGAAATATTTTTTCGGTTTTCTTTTAAATAAGTAAAAACAAAATTGTGAGAGAAATAAGAAGTTTTCTTTTTAAATAAAAGCTACAGGGAGTAGTTTCAAAATAAAAGGCCATTACCTATTCAAATAAATTTTAATGTTTTAAAAAAAATTTATTTTTATATTATCACCCGTTGTGATAATAAAAGAATTTATTTAATTTCAATAAATAAATTTAAAAGTCAACTAATCTCTGAAAATGTCTGACTCCTCAAGTCATAGTCAAGTTGAGGCGTCAGATCTGACAAGTCTGGCGGGTGGCAAGGTGGGTCCTCACAGGCCCCCTTCAGGGGCCGTGCTTGATAACTTGTTTGACGAAATTATTGCCAGTCCTAATTACATGTGGGACAAGGTAAATAACGCTGATACTTTAAAAAAGTCAAACAGCCCCTACCCTGACAGTATTAGCTCAGGTGGGGAATCCAGCATTATCTTCAACGCAAAAAGGCCTCTCCCGTCTGAAAAACTTTTTATGAATAACCAAAATCCAGAAGTTGTAGGCATAGTTAGGGGATATAATCTTATTGACTTAGGTAATAGGGATCGCTTAGATTCTAATTCTGATCTAGGCGACGCGACAATGGATTTCCGCCATCCCCCAAACAACATGCTTTTACAAAATGGCATCCCTGGTGGGGAGAATTAAATTTAAAAAATAAGAGCCATTTACAAAATGGCATCCCTGGTGATGGAGAATTAAATTTAAAAAATAAGAGCTTAATAATACAAAATGATAACCCTGGTGGGGAACAAAAATTAAATTTAGGGAATGAGAACTCGCTAAATGTAAATGACAACATGATTTTGAAAAATGAGATTTTGCACGAGGAGTTATTTAAACTCAAAATGGAAAACAAAAAATTATTAGAAGCGCAGACTTATTTGCTAAATAAAACTCATTGCAGTAACGAAAACACGCCACGGGACACTTACGCGGATATTCAAAGCCGTGAAAACACGGAAAAAGATAAATTTAAAATAAACACTGAATTATTAACTCAGCTCGAAATCGCAAAAACATTACAAACATTAGCACGCGGTATTGAAAACCAAACCCAATCTAAAAAAACCCCATTGCGCGTAAAATTCGCAGGGCTGGAACACGAAGACCCTATACAATTCATACATGACTTAAACAGTTGGTTCGACGCGAATAAAATCGATAACGAAGACAAAATATATTACGCTATAGAAAGGTTAGAGGGAAACGCGAAGAAGTGGTTCGAGCCCTATAGATGTTACGTAAAAACCTATTATGAACTTGCACAAAAGCTTAGAGACAAGTTTGATAGCGTAGAAAACATGGTAGAGCTTCAAGTATCGCTTTTCGGAAAAAAACAAACTAACTCGGAAAATATCGAAGATTTTATCATAAGAAAGAGGGCATTATTCTCTAGAGTACAGCCTTTAGGGCATGAAAACGACTTTTTACAGCTTGTAGTAACGTTAGTTAAACCAGAGATCAGATCTAGATTAAGGGCGGCGCACCTCCCGACACTTGAGCGTTTAGTTACCGTGGCTGGCTGTATTGAACGTGACCTAAAGGAAGAACACACGGTTCCTCAAAAGAACCTGGCATCCCTGGACAGAAATTCGGTAAATAATAATAACACTAATTTTGGGCGAAACCCGCCACGAAATTTTAATTATCAACTTAGAGATGAAAATAAAAAACAAAATACACCGCAGGTGATCGTTAAAGCAATAGAAGACGCGCCACCCCCAAAAAAGAATTTCAAAAACTTTAGGCCTTGTAGGCATTGTCAGGGCAATCATATGGACTACGACTGTCCTAAACCTTCCGAAAATAAAAAATTTAACCAAATAGGTTTATCAGATGACCCTGATAATGAACAAACCGCGTCTTCCAGTACAAAACCTGAGATAAAAACGGTTAATGACGATAAACATAAACTTAAACTAATCAACAAAAAGTTTGAGTCAAAAAACTTGCACAGGACCGACAGGGCGGAACAATAAATAAAACTAAAAATCTTGTCGGTCAAATAAATAAAAAAATATTTTCATTAAATAATGACTCGCCTCTGACCCCCACAATACGCGGATATTATAACGGGTTAGAATACGACATGTTATTCGATACGGGGGCGGCATACAATTTAATATCTTCATACATCGCACCCGAGAAATTAGGTCCCGCCACGATCCCGTCAATGCAGTTAGCATGTGTTGACAGGAATGCTCAAGTCCTTGGGTCGTGCGTTGTTTCAATTAATATTAAAGGTGTTGATTACAATGTTTTTTGTTGGGTCCTGAAAAATCTGGACACCCCAATAATTCTTGGTTCTCCATTTCTGACTAAAGAGCGCGTAGTTTTAGACTATAGCCGACAGTGCCTTTATATAGGCCGTGAAAAACGACAGACCGTCTTTTGGGCGAGAGAAACTTTTATACCGGAAGGTCAAATAATTTTACCGGTTGCCAAGGCTGACACCCCAAAAGAAATAATGAACCTTGTCCAAGAATTCAAAGAGTTATTCCAAATAGGACCAGTACAACCAACTACGAGGGACACCCAACACATTATAAATATTACAAGCAATAAAATCATACATGAAAGGTGCTTTCCTATGAATCCTAGAAAAAAGAAACTTTTGTATGATATAGTAGAAGATCTACTTAACACGGGCGTTATATCACCTTCCACCTCTGCGTACAGCACATCCCCTATCATAGTCGAGAAGCCGGATAAGAAGCCTCGGCTATGTATGAATTTCCAGAGCATCAACGCTATGACCACTGATGAATCCGCGGTGTTGCCACGCATACAAGATGCCCTAAAAGACCTCACGCAGGCAAAGTATTTTACGACTTTAGATCTAAAATCTGGCTACTGGCAGATCCCTATGGATCCTGCATCCAAAAAGTATACAGCCTTTTCGACGCCGGACGGAGCCAGTTACGAGTACAATGTTATGCCGTTTGGGCTCAAAAATGCGCCTGGGTCCTTCCAGAAATTGATGACCGCAGAAGTACTGGTTGGTTTCATCCAACAATTCGTTATAGTATATCTGGATGATATTGTTATTTATAGCGACAATTTAGAAGAACATTATGAGCACGTCAGACTCGTGTTTGAGAGACTGGCTATGCATAATTTGAAAATCGCAGGAGAAAAATGTCAGTTAGCGACAACAGATATAGAATATCTGGGCTATCATATAAAGGGAGAGGAAACGGTACCCCTCAGCAAACACAAGATACAAATAAAAAATTTTACAATGCCTCAAAATAAAAAACAAGTTCAATCGTTTTTAGGCATCTGCAATTGGCTACGAGAATACATACCCAGACTTGCTGAGCTGACAGCTCCCTTATCTGACTTGTTGAAAAAAGATTCAAAATTCAAATTAACAGAAAAACAATTCGAAGCCTTTGAAAACACCAAAATTGCAGTTGAAAATAGCACACCTCTCCATAGACCTGATTACAGTAAAAAATTCATTTTACAAACTGATTCAAGCGGCATTGGCATGGCTGCTTTATTATATCAACAACAGGGTGAACAAAAACATATAATCGCCCATGCCAGTGCCAAATTTTCCAAAACTACACAAAAATACCACATAAACGAGCAGGAGTGTTTAGCCATAGTCTGGGCTATAAAGATGTTTAGAGGGTACTTAGAGGACAAACCGTTTACTGTACGTACCGACAGTAAGGCGTTAACGTGGCTTGCGAAGTTTAAGGATCATAGATCCAAACTAATGCGATGGGCACTCCTATTACAGGAATTTTCTTTTGAGGTGGAACACATTCCAGGCAGGGAAAATCAATTGTGTGATTATCTAAGCCGAAATCCGGCCCTGTGCCCGTATGAGGAATTCACTGATGAAGATAGAATGTTAGCGCCTGCCAATATAAATATTATAAATAAAGACAAATTGCTGGATCAAATTCAGAAGGTACAGCAATCCACAGAACATATTAGACGTACAGTACGGATGTTAGAGAATTTAGAAACAGAAATGAACTTAGGCCAAGGGCCAACCACCAAACAGGAAAAAAGACTACATAAAACATTATGTTTCAAAAATGGATTGCTGTGCAAAATTTCACCAGAAGGTGAAAGGATTATTGTACCACGTAAATTACAAGACAGGGTAATCTACTTATACCACGACGAAGAAAATGCGGCACACCCAGGTATAGACGAGACGTACAATAAGATCCGGAAACAATTTTATTGGGGTTACCAGAAAAACAGTATCGCGGACTATATAAGAAAGTGCAAAATTTGCGGCGTTTGCAAAACGCAACAAAAACAGGAGACGGCTCCTTTACGCGCGAATAATCCCAAATATCCTTTTCAGGTAATCTCGATGGATATTTTAGGTCCGTATACACCGGCTGCGGATAAAACCGACGCGAAGTATATTTTAGTGTGCGAGGATATTTTTTCCAAGTGGGTTGAAGCAAAAGCGTTAAAGAACGTCTACGCTAAAGACGTGACACTATTTTTACAGAATGAAATAATTGCGAGATATGGCAACCCAGAAATTTTGATTACTGATAACGGGGGAGCCTTTAAAGGTAATATTTTAAAGAAATTCTGTGAAAACCAAAATATTACTCAGCAATTCACTGCTATTCATCACCAACAAGCTAACCCTGTAGAGAGGCGAATACAGGAGTTAAAGAAAGTCTTAAGAGTCTTGACTTATAAAAAGCGTGCTAATTCCTGGGAGGAATATTTGCCTAGGGCACTTCAAACACTAAGAAGCAGAATATGTAGGGCAACGGGACAGTCCCCTGCTGCTATAATCCTTGGGTATGAGCTACCCCCTCCTGGTGAATGGACAGAGAAATGGCCACTTGTACGTGAAAATTTAACAAAAGAAGAGAGACAAAAGAAAAACAAAGCTATCACAAGAAAACAAAGTAAATACATAAATAATGAAATAAATAATGAGTCGGAACCAAAAGTAGAACTCGACGTCGGAGATATGGTAAATATACGTGCATGGCAAAAGAACAAGGGTCCTTTTTCTCCAGCATGGAATGGAAGCCATGAAATAGTTAAGAAAATCAATGACGTCGTTTATGAAGTTTTAGTAAACGATAAACAAGTCCCGGTACATATTAACGACATGAGACTAGAGCCAACAGGGAATTTTGTAAATTTCGATTCAGATTACGAAAATACGGAGGACGAACTATCAGAACCCGAATTCCCTGATGAGTACCAAAGATGCGAAACCGTATCAAATTATTCCGACGAAGACAGTTTTGCAGGACTAATAACACAAAATAATCAACCGGTAAATTTACAAAATAATATCCCTGAGATCACAATAGATGAACAAGACGTTATACCAGAACATCTCGAGAATTTACTAAATGATTATGAGGGGAATATTTCGCAAGTAACCGAAATCCCGTTATACAGTAGGTATTTTTATAATTCCGCTTATCACAATAAATAAACGGATAAAAGCGCTACGAAGAGAATATTTGGGATTTTCGCATTTAAAGAGAGGGGGGTGTTGTATAAACTGGGTTTATACAATAAAAAATCACCATAAATAATCAAAAAATTAAGAAACAAATAGGGAAATCAACACGCGGTATTGATTTGGGTTTTGTTAAATAGAAGGTGAAATGATATTTCATAATAGGAAGGTATAAAGTCTCTTTGTCTGAAAGATTTAAAAGTCTGCATAGCAAAATAGATTTCATAGAGCCATAAATAAATAATTTTATGTAATACAATATCTAGATATCTCGCCTTTCAAAGGGCCCAGAAATCTAGCAGCGTTCACTCGCCCGTCCGTCCGTTCAGACCCAGTCTTAAAAATCGGGGCGTGGCCAAGCGCTGCTGCGGCACGTGGCGCGAAGAAAAAACTCGATGCAGGGTAATAATGTTTCAATTACAAAACAAAATACAAATTAAAGATTAGTAAATTTTGATAATATGATAGGCAGTATTATTACCTACAGTTCGAGGTATGATTTATTATTTTAGGACTGACCATTAGTTAGAAAATCTCATTTTGAAAATTGTCGTCATCCTGAATTTTACGCAAAGAGCTGTAAGGTTATTCTGGCCAATCAGAAAGCTTTTGCGGTCCATAAATACCCCGGTGATGGAAATTACAGGCAAGTTTAGTGAGAGCCCTCGACAGGTTAAGTTGTAAGATACAGGACACGGTTCCCTCTTGACAATTAACTGAAAAACGCTCCCTCGTTTTTAGGCTTCGGTCAGGAGACCCCCTAAAGCGACCCCGGAGTGGTGATACGGTGTTAGCTCTCAACTATTCTGAATTCCACTTTGTTTTGAAAGTAGCAACCACTTGCACAAAGGTTGTGAAATCGAAAGAAAGGCTAGTCCAAAAGTCGAATAACCTAATCTCCAATAAATTACGAAATTAGGGGACTTCGGCCAATGGTGAACAATTGTGAAAGTTTTTACTCAACCGCGTTTAGGGTGAACGTGCTTGCACGGCGTGTATTGTCAGTGGGGGAGGTATAAATGAGACTATCTGTTTACGAAGCTCGTTTGTAAGTAAGGCTGGTTTCTGTCGTCAGCCAAAAAGCTTAGACAGTTAAAAGAAATTCGTGCCCCCTGACAAACCGCCATAGTTTATAACCGCAGATAGACGAAAACTATAGATATTGTTCAAGTTCAAATCTATAGTGAGTAACTATATAGAACTTTACTTAACAAAAACTTTGACCTTTAAGATTCTGTCGGGAGTTTATAAAACTTTGTGTGTCAGTAGTAACAACTATTCAAGTAATACGTTTGGACTATTTAGTATGATAGGGCGTACGAAGTGTCCGCTGGGGACATTATCCTTTTATTAGGGATTTTTACGATTTGTGAATTCTTGGAAGAAGTATAAAGTTTTTGCCGTCCATAGAAACTGTCTAGTGATTGTTTCTTGGGCTACTTATTCAAATTTTTGTTTTAGTGTTCCGCAGGAACAAGATTTGTTGTGAAACAAAAGGGACTTTCTTTTGTTTTTTGTTTGTGAATTTATCATCCTTGGAAGAAGTATAAAGTTTTTGCCGTCCATAGAAACTGTCTAGTGATTGTTTCTTGGGCTACTTATTCAAATTTTTTGTTTTAGTGTTCCGCAGGAACAAGATTTGTTGCGAAACAAAAGAGACTTTCTTTTGGTTTTTGTTGGTTGAATTTTTATAGACGACAGCGTCGATAAAATTATTTATGATAATTTTGGGGATCTGTATTAAAGTTATAAGCTTTACTTATAAAAAATTTTTGTAAGGATTAGACATAAGTAAATTTAAGAAATCTTTTGTAATTCGGATCCGAAAAAAACTACAACTACCCCGATGTGTAAATCAAACTTAAAGGCAGGCCGTAGAAATATTTTTTCGGTTTTCTTTTAAATAAGTAAAAACAAAATTGTGAGAGAAATAAGAAGTTTTCTTTTTAAATAAAAGCTACAGGGAGTAGTTTCAAAATAAAAGGCCATTACCTATTCAAATAAATTTTAATGTTTTAAAAAAAATTTATTTTTATATTATCACCCGTTGTGATAATAAAAGAATTTATTTAATTTCAATAAATAAATTTAAAAGTCAACTAATCTCTGAAAATGTCTGACTCCTCAAGTCATAGTCAAGTTGAGGCGTCAGATCTGACAAGTCTGGCGGGTGGCAAGGTGGGTCCTCACAGGCCCCCTTCAGGGGCCGTGCTTGATAACTTGTTTGACGAAATTATTGCCAGTCCTAATTACATGTGGGACAAGGTAAATAACGCTGATACTTTAAAAAAGTCAAACAGCCCCTACCCTGACAGTATTAGCTCAGGTGGGGAATCCAGCATTATCTTCAACGCAAAAAGGCCTCTCCCGTCTGAAAAACTTTTTATGAATAACCAAAATCCAGAAGTTGTAGGCATAGTTAGGGGATATAATCTTATTGACTTAGGTAATAGGGATCGCTTAGATTCTAATTCTGATCTAGGCGACGCGACAATGGATTTCCGCCATCCCCCAAACAACATGCTTTTACAAAATTATACAATAAGGGCGTATTTTTGTCTACACAGTAGCACTTTAAAATAATATTTCAGATTGAATGGTACTACCAAGAAAAGGAAGCCCTCTCCTGACAAGCATAGACGTGTAGCAGAGCAGGCACTCCATACCAGTACCGCCAAGCGATTCGAAAAAATGCGAGCAGAGATGACTGCCGAATATGCTCTGAAGCTAGCGGCATCGCAGACTGCATCTAACATCGCCTTGGACACGAAGTTCCAAGAGCTAATAAAAATACTTGCTGCGAAAGACCAGCAGCTTAAAGAAAAAGATGACCAACTAGCAAGGTACAAAGTAGAGCTTAATGCAATGGCTATTAAAATCAAAGAAATGCAAGACCCTAGCGTAGTTAAAAATTGTCTCACCGCTATAGTAAGCGGTGAAGAATCTCGATTAGTCATAGTAGAAGAAACTGAGAATCTCGTGTACATGGAATTCTATTCGGAGGAAAGCACAGAACCACGGGATTCTCAGGATCCATTCGTTAAAGTAACGAAGAAGCGCAATAGGCTCCGCACAGAAGTAAGCGACAGCGCAAAAAGGCAATTACTAGAATACCCTGCACTCCCCACCCCTAAAAGCACATATCCTAACTTCCCTAAGACTAACAACCCTGCCTTAGCAAATCAACTACATAAAAACGTAGTTAAAACGATGACTAATCCAAATCCGTGGGGAAAAATTATGACCATATCAGGCCCTAGCCAGACACCCGAAACGTCAAAATCAACCGAGAAAGCAAGGGAGAGCGAGTTTGTGACCATGCCAACCCCTAAAATCGCAATGAAGGGAATCGCAATTAGGGACAAAACGCGCTACAACGATATTACTAGGCGCCTAAAGGATAATAATATCGACTACGGGAAAGCTGTCAACGTCCCTGAAGGCGTAAAAATCCAGCCGGGCACCCCGGCAGCCTACAACAAGATATTGACCATACTAACAGATCAAAAAATACCATATCATTCGTTCCGCTTCTCGGACGAAAAAATGTTGCACGTTGTGGTTCGCGGCGTGCTCGAAACGTGGTCAGTCGACAAAATCAAGGCTGACCTAGAAGAGCTGGGCTTCACCCCCTCAATGGTTCAAACCACCACAAGAACGGCTTACCTATGCCTCTGTGTTTGGTAATACTGCCAAAAACACAGTCTAGCATATTCAAGCTAGTGTGATGCCCCGGGGAATTATATGCCCTTTTTATTTTAAACAAATAAAGTAAATGTTAAATAACCATTCATGAAAGAGGAGATTGGGAAATTGAAAGGATTTATAAAAATTTTAAAATAAAACAAAGATTTTATTTGATTTAAAAATAAAATGATTTACGGTAGTGTTTCAAAAAGTAAATTCAGGAATTAGAATTTTAATAAAAGGTTCAATATTTTGTTCTTATTCAAAAATAAATTAAAATCAGGATTAAGTTTTAGAAAATAATTATTTTCTTGAAAAATATTCTCAATTTAAGAATAAAATAAACTTACTTTAAATTAAGAATAAAATCGAGGACCGTCGTGCGCCATCACTCCGAAAACAGAAACGGTAAACTGAAAAGATTCCTAAAGTCAAACCCTACCAAAAGGTTCAAGGAGTGGGAACAAGTTGTGCAATAGTATTTCATCATCACCTTGAGATTTTCTTAGGAAAAATTCCAACTTGTTTTCAATAACAAAATTCTTGGTACTCTGCTCGAGTCGCGCATACCGCAAAATCTTTCGGTTCAAAAGTTAGAGGATCTATAAAGGTGCAGCCAACCAAATTAACATACAAAATTCCTTATAAGAGGTAGCTTAACTAAGCTCGGGGCCTCTTCGAGGATAAAATTCTTAAACTTGGAAACGATCACGTCACTTTTGGCCCTGAGATTGTTTTTCGGTTTTCTTCGCGGAATAAATTCCTTCTTGTTTTTAACAGCAAAAATTCTTAGAAAAGTCAGCGTTGACCATGAGTTTTTGGCACAAACAAAATCACGCGATCAACAACATACGTAACGAAAACCCCCTATAAATATCCGACACGCAGTCTGGAGAAGTCAGTCTGAAAAAGGCAGTCTGCAGTCTGAAGTCTGAGGCAGTCTGATAGTCACTCTTAAGCAGTCTTATGGTAGCCTTAGAACAGTGAAAAATCAGTTTTTGAGTCGTTAACTAAAGAAATTGGTCCCGACCCCTCGGAGGTCGGGGTGGGTCAATTTATACAAAGTTCGAAGATAAGTTGTGCGATAGTCAGAAATTGTAGTTGTTAAGCCATCAAGTGAGATAGTTAGACAGACAGAATAAACGTTATTCGGGAAAGATTTCATAAACGGGATAAGAAATTATACGATACAAGATTTTAGACGAAAGCAGTGAACAAAAACGCGACGTAAAATCGTATAGTCGGTTCGCGAAAGAACAGTTAATTTAATCGGAAAAGGTCAGTCGCGGCACGGAAAGTCACAAGAGCAAATGAGATAAAAGGAACGTGGTTTACTTTGTAACTTGAAAATGGTAGTGTCAGAAAGAAATTTTCAAACATTGAGAAATTTTATGACAATTTAAAGAAAGTAAAGATCGTTACTAGTGAAGCTCCCTTGTAAAATGAAAGTGTAAATTGTGGAAAATTGATGAATCACGGTAGTTGTTAAAATAGAAGGACAGAATTTTGAGTAAGTTAAACATTGTGACAAATTAGAGATTGTTTATGTTCCCTTTCGACTTTCAAGAAAATTGTAATTGATGTTGAACAATATAACAATAGTGCAGAAAAACAGTACTTTAACATTTTAAAGAATTGTTGAAGGTGCTCCCTTTCAGACTTTATAAATGACTTTAAATCAAGTGAAGGTAACATTTTGAGAAAATAGAATTTGTTTAATGACAAAGCTCCCTTTCAAGAATTTGTAAATGAATTTAGAACTATTTCAAATTTGACATTTTAAGATTTAACCAGAAGTTATGCACTTATAAAATTATAACCATAATATTGATGTTTATAAGATTTTATGCAGTTTGCCAATGTTATAAGGCAATGATGATATTGTAAGAGAACTTATGCAGTTGTCAAAATTGTAATACCTTGTGGAAATTTAAATACTGATACAATAGATGTTTTAAAAATAAAATCAAAGGGTTTTACTGATAGAATAGTACTCTAGGACCGACCCAGTTCCCCTTCAAAGTTCTGCAGTGCTTCTGCCCTTATAAAAAAGAATAGGAATAGGGGTGGGGCTTTACATTGGTGTCAGGTGTGGGGTTTTGTTTGGTTGAATTGGAATTATCACTTGAGAAAGAACCAAAGGTCCTAGAACTGTAGAGCATTATTTACCCTCTACGACAGTACTTCTATCAGAAAATCTTACAAAAATAAAAACAATTTTGAAATCAACTACCTACCGTGTTAAACAAAAATATACCAGTTTTCAAAGAAGAGTTTAGTATTGAAAACTAGATTCAGGAGGAGCTATAGTGAAACCAGAGATTGAAAGTAATTGAGTAGAAAAACAAAGAACCGGAATTCCTACATATGGAAAGGTCAACCTTACGAATAAGTTTTGTGAAAATAAAAAGTAATATGGCACGAATTTCAAGCAGCTCAATTCTAATTATGAAAAACAAAAATATACATTTTTGAAGTATGTATGAGCAAGACAGAGTTAAAGTTAAGAAGAAAGGCACAAAGGCAACAGTGAGATATTTGAGTTAAACGAGAACAAAGTAAGTCTTCAAGAGAGGAAGCAAGTAGAAAAAGAGTTTTGCGATGAAGATATCCGAGGTTATTTGAGATTCAATTCTAAGGAAGCATCTAGGGTTAAGGCCCACATAAGAGTTTTCGAACCAAAAGTGTAGATCATCCTCAAGGGTTGTGGAAGAATAATAGAAGATAGGTCTTCAAAGGAAGCAAAAGGAAAGATTTAGAATTTTGTGAGATATAGAGAAAAAGAAGCTAAGCCTTCAAGAGAGGAAGGAAGAGAGAAAATAAAGTTATGAGAGGCCTCGAAGTGAAATATTTGAGTTACTTGGGAATCAGCTTTGATGGACTATCAAAAGGCCGAGGTCAACACTCAGTTTCCGAACTAAGTGAAGCTCTTGCAAGTTACTAGAGATTTATGTAAGAGATGAAGTAAAAAGAAAAATTTGTTGTTGTCCCATGAGAAGGGAAGGAGAACTTTTATGGTTGTATCTAAGGTCAAGGCCAATATTCAGTTGAAAAACTAATGTATAGATGAGCCTAAAAGGTTGTTATAGGTTGCCAGAGATTTGTGTCAGGAAAGGAAGAGCAAAAATTCTGTTGAAAGGAAAGAAAAATTAAGAACCAAGTTGGAATGAATCTTAGACAATAAAAGAAATAGAGGAAGTAAAGAACATGATGATTCAGATAACAAAAATTTAAAAAGGTTACTCTACCAGAGATTCTTCGTTACTGTCAATAACAGAAGAATCAGACGCTCAAGTGCTTGACAGGCGCGTGAATGTCCAGAGGAAGGCAGAAGATAGAGGAACCTTGGAGAATAAGAAAAAATTATATATATACGTAACATCAAAGAAGATAAGAAGCCATACGATAACATTAGAAATTGCAAAAATAATAACCAAAGAATATCGACCAATGAAGAGGAAGAAAACTTAGGGATCCGGAAATCACTAGAAAGATATAAAAAGGAACAAGGAAAAAAAAACGAAAATAACACGAAATGGAAAAAAAAAAGTGAAGAATAAATCGTGAAGTCCATACCAGAAGAAGTGGTTGTTGTGCCTAAACTACCTCCGACCAACCACACCCGACGAAACCGCGAGAAGAGAAGAGGGAAACAAGCAGCGTCAGAAAATAGAACACGGAGAGCCATCTATACGTAAAGCAATATACGACAAGGTGTCAAGAAGAAGGAACGAAAATTTTAAGAGGATAGTGTCACCTAGCGGAACATATGAAAAGTAAGGCGGTACGAGTCAAAAACTACGTCACTGAAGTTATTAGTTAAATGAATACCTAATAGAGGTCGCAAGTAGTTATTAGACCAATTTAAAAATTATGTGACTCCCAAAGGAAGCAGGCCAACGGAAAATTAAGGAATAGCAACATAAACAGAATTTCGGCGGCTCTTTGAAAATTGATACGAGATATAAATCGACATTAAGTTACGTTCAACTCGACTTGGAATGTATCAACTAGCTGACTGGAAAAATTGAGAACGAAAATCTTAAGTAGAATTAGCCTAAAGAAAACAAAATTATGCTGAATCAACTGAAAACATGAACACTGAGGGAAGACGAAAAAAAAAATCCTTCAGTATTATCCAACGCTTAGATAGAGACCGACGGAAATTATAGATTCAGAATGTTGTGGCTAGTGTTATTTTTGACATATATTAACCTTATAGAGGACTGGGGGGTACGCGCGACTCTGTACCAGCTTGCCTTGTACCACATCAGGGAACTGAGGCAATTTTATCAAGTAAATGCGATGGGACCGGGAGTGCTACCGATACTAGCTACCCTAGCCTTATGGCAGGGCCATATCCATATGAGCTACCAGATTTTCCGGGAGGCACAGGCAGCGCGCGGGAACCGGCCAGTGAGTCATGCATGTAACTGCGCCCTATGCGACCCAACAACTGGACTAGATCATGGACCGGGCTACTTCTGGAGTATATGGGCGATAGCCGGACTTCCGGTGTGTATCTGCCCGGTATGCAGGGCCCGGCCGCAGCCACTACACCAGGGGATAGAACGGAGAGATGCCAGCTCTGGAAACAATAGAACCAACCCTCCAGCTACCACCACCCACGATGTCTCTTGCCAAACTCCCTCCCCCTTACGATTGCGCCGTCCTACCCGTCAACCACCTACAACCCCCTCAAGACCATTCCTTTCCGTTGTACGGCCATATCCACCAATTCGACATCACCTTCCCCCCCTAAATCCGCCAAATCCAACAAGCCCAGAAAATCAAACCGAGAACGTAGATAATGACGACGAAGAATAAACATTACAAACAGAATGTGTAAAAGAAAAGTTTTTTTTAATTTTGAATTATAACTTAGTGAAAAATATAGCCTATTATCTAAAAAGGGGTTTTAATAAAAATCAAAAGGGAAATCGTTTATAACCCAAAGGGCCAAGAGAAAAAATTTTCTTAAGATTTAAATTATGTCAGGAATAATGTAAATTAAGGTCAGTAACACAAAAATTAAGAAAATTTTTTTTTAGGTAGAAATTATTTCAGGATGAATAAGGAAAGCCAAGGCAAGTTTTTCTTATGTTAAAAATACTATTGTAATTGGAAGTCACGAAGTCACAAAGAAAAACTTAACCTTGTTGAAGTACTAAATTGGGATTTAAGAAAACTGTAAAAAGGGAAATGTTTCGAAAAATTTACAAAAGGGGATATGTTGACCCAATTCAAGTAAGCAGCGAAATATTTTCTTTAAAGGTTTTATAAATTAGGAATTTATAGGATTTTGTTAATTGTTCTAAGTGCATAACGTTTCAGAAGTTCTTTTTGGGATACGTTAGTACAGGTAAATGTAACGAATATTTTAAAAGGTATGTAAAAGGTAAACCACTTTCCGTTTTACAAACAAACAAAAGAAATTAATTTAACAATGAAATCGGGATTGACCGCCAACCTTAAGTCTATCTCGCTCAGACAGTCAGATGCCCGCGCCGCGCCTATCATGCGCCGAATTGAGAAGCATAAAAAAAAACACCCGTGACGTAAGCACTATGAAGTCTGCCACAAGGAAAATACGAACGAAAAGGTAACAGAGGAAATCGAGACGCGCACGGCAACCCTATCGATATGAAGCTTATATGAAGGTTGACAAAAGGATCCATACGAACGAGAATCGTAACACAGAAAAATTTTGTACGGGCGTCGCCAACGAATAAAATGAATTAATCATTTCATTCGTCTTATAAAGGTTGGAGTGATGTGATGCCCCGGGGAATTATATGCCCTTTTTATTTTAAACAAATAAAGTAAATGTTAAATAACCATTCATGAAAGAGGAGATTGGGAAATTGAAAGGATTTATAAAAATTTTAAAATAAAACAAAGATTTTATTTGATTTAAAAATAAAATGATTTACGGTAGTGTTTCAAAAAGTAAATTCAGGAATTAGAATTTTAATAAAAGGTTCAATATTTTGTTCTTATTCAAAAATAAATTAAAATCAGGATTAAGTTTTAGAAAATAATTATTTTCTTGAAAAATATTCTCAATTTAAGAATAAAATAAACTTACTTTAAATTAAGAATAAAATCGAGGACCGTCGTGCGCCATCACTCCGAAAACAGAAACGGTAAACTGAAAAGATTCCTAAAGTCAAACCCTACCAAAAGGTTCAAGGAGTGGGAACAAGTTGTGCAATAGTATTTCATCATCACCTTGAGATTTTCTTAGGAAAAATTCCAACTTGTTTTCAATAACAAAATTCTTGGTACTCTGCTCGAGTCGCGCATACCGCAAAATCTTTCGGTTCAAAAGTTAGAGGATCTATAAAGGTGCAGCCAACCAAATTAACATACAAAATTCCTTATAAGAGGTAGCTTAACTAAGCTCGGGGCCTCTTCGAGGATAAAATTCTTAAACTTGGAAACGATCACGTCACTTTTGGCCCTGAGATTGTTTTTCGGTTTTCTTCGCGGAATAAATTCCTTCTTGTTTTTAACAGCAAAAATTCTTAGAAAAGTCAGCGTTGACCATGAGTTTTTGGCACAAACAAAATCACGCGATCAACAACATACGTAACGAAAACCCCCTATAAATATCCGACACGCAGTCTGGAGAAGTCAGTCTGAAAAAGGCAGTCTGCAGTCTGAAGTCTGAGGCAGTCTGATAGTCACTCTTAAGCAGTCTTATGGTAGCCTTAGAACAGTGAAAAATCAGTTTTTGAGTCGTTAACTAAAGAAATTGGTCCCGACCCCTCGGAGGTCGGGGTGGGTCAATTTATACAAAAGTTCGAAGATAAGTTGTGCGATAGTCAGAAATTGTAGTTGTTAAGCCATCAAGTGAGATAGTTAGACAGACAGAATAAACGTTATTCGGGAAAGATTTCATAAACGGGATAAGAAATTATACGATACAAGATTTTAGACGAAAGCAGTGAACAAAAACGCGACGTAAAATCGTATAGTCGGTTCGCGAAAGAACAGTTAATTTAATCGGAAAAGGTCAGTCGCGGCACGGAAAGTCACAAGAGCAAATGAGATAAAAGGAACGTGGTTTACTTTGTAACTTGAAAATGGTAGTGTCAGAAAGAAATTTTCAAACATTGAGAAATTTTATGACAATTTAAAGAAAGTAAAGATCGTTACTAGTGAAGCTCCCTTGTAAAATGAAAGTGTAAATTGTGGAAAATTGATGAATCACGGTAGTTGTTAAAATAGAAGGACAGAATTTTGAGTAAGTTAAACATTGTGACAAATTAGAGATTGTTTATGTTCCCTTTCGACTTTCAAGAAAATTGTAATTGATGTTGAACAATATAACAATAGTGCAGAAAAACAGTACTTTAACATTTTAAAGAATTGTTGAAGGTGCTCCCTTTCAGACTTTATAAATGACTTTAAATCAAGTGAAGGTAACATTTTGAGAAAATAGAATTTGTTTAATGACAAAGCTCCCTTTCAAGAATTTGTAAATGAATTTAGAACTATTTCAAATTTGACATTTTAAGATTTAACCAGAAGTTATGCACTTATAAAATTATAACCATAATATTGATGTTTATAAGATTTTATGCAGTTTGCCAATGTTATAAGGCAATGATGATATTGTAAGAGAACTTATGCAGTTGTCAAAATTGTAATACCTTGTGGAAATTTAAATACTGATACAATAGATGTTTTAAAAATAAAATCAAAGGGTTTTACTGATAGAATAGTACTCTAGGACCGACCCAGTTCCCCTTCAAAGTTCTGCAGTGCTTCTGCCCTTATAAAAAAGAATAGGAATAGGGGTGGGGCTTTACACTAGATTCTTTAGATAATCTGAGAGTGCGCGTCGAAACACAACGTGCAAAACACACTAATACTCAGTGCCATAGATGTCAAATGGACACTCGCAAATAAAATGCACTGCACCGGTCAAGTGCATGAAATGCGCCGGAAATCACAACTCGCGTGACTGCACTCAAACACTGGAAACGAAACCAAAATGCGTTAATTGCGATGGGGAGCACACCTCAAACTACAGGGGTTGCGTTCGCCACCCTCTAAAATTACAAGAGGCAGCTGCGACACGGAAAGCAGCAAGCCCTAGTAACTTTAGATGGGGGCAACAAAATAACAAATTGTTGCAACAACAACAGCAACAACCAAATAATGTAGCCCCTCAGGCAGCTGCTGCGCAATATGTAACGGCAGACGTGCTTCAGAGTACGATGTCGATGATGATGGCGCAGTTCACCAAGGCCATGCAGCAACAGATGCTGACCTTGGCCCCCTTATTAAGAGCAAATAACAATAACAATCAATAGTGACCCCACATCCTGTGCACTTTCTAAAAATTGCAACTATAAATGTTAATGGGATTAAAGGCAAAAAATTTGAACTAATCAACTTCTCAGAAGAACATTGCCTTGACGTGATTCTGATACAGGAAACATGGTTAAAAGGAGCAACACGATTCTCCTTTCCAAATTATAATGTATTTCGAAACGATCGCGAAACTAGAATGGGCGGAACCATGATTCTTGTCAAAAAGCACGTCCAAGCAACTTCTATGCCAAATCCGGATAGTAGCAATATTATAGAGGGTACATACGTTAAGATTGCAGACCACGGGTCTGTAGTGGTCGGGTCCGTTTACTGCAGCCCCTTCCCTCACGACAGTCTTAACAGGGAGTGTTTAGGAAATATCTTCGACAATAACAGGACAACAATAATCGGAGGAGATCTGAATGCCAAAAAACGAGAATGGAACTATAGGGCAACCAACACCAGAGGGCTAATGTTATACAACAATTCTGATGTTTTTAATTACCATATATTACCACCAGAGGGCCACACACATTTAAGTGCCAACGGATTACCGGAGCTACTAGATATATTCGTAATTAAAAACACAGATCACATGTCACAGCCTGTAGTAATCAATGATCTAACATCTGATCATCTCCCAGTGATTATCGAATATGGTGACCCACGCAGGAGGGGTCTCAGCATCATAACCAAAACCAGAACTGACTGGAAAAAATTCCAGACTCAGCTGGAGGGTTTCGATTCTATCGCTCCTCTTGTAGGCAAACCAGATATCGATGAGGCTGTAAATGTGCTCACAAAGAACATACAGAAAGCACTTGCCAGAGCAACAACAACAAAAACAGCTGATTACACAAAATATGGTAATCTCAGTCATGACATAAAGAACGAAATAAGAGCGAAGAACCGTCTCAAAAATAGAGCGTACAGAACTGGAGATCCGAGGATCAAACAACAGGCAAACCAGGCAACACAGAGGGTCAAACAGCTGCTTAGCGGCTTGGAATCCGAGAGATGGGAAAGGAAGGTCGAAAGCCTAAATACACAAGATGGATCCCTCTATCGGATGACAAGATCGCTTGTCAACGGAAGTAGGACACCAATGCCGCCCATAACAACGAGCGGCAATACTGTAATCACTGAACCTCAGGAAAAAACGGAAAAATTCGCTGAAGCACTCTACGAGCAATTCAGCGAAAATCCGGCTACAGATGTAGACCTAGAAAATCGGATCAACAGGACTGCCGAAATATATAAAAGCATGGATCACCCTCCTGAACCAAATCTGCAAGAAGTCACCGCAGAAGATGTCAAAAAGATCATACGTTACGTAAAGGTAAAAAAAGCTCCCGGGCTAGATATAATCACCAACCTATCACTGAAAAATCTACCGGAGAAGACAATAAAGGACATAGCCAACATCGCAAATGCTATACTGAAAACTGGACATTTTCCCGCCCCATGGAAACAGGCAAAAATCATTATGATAGGGAAATCAGGCCAAGACAAAAGAAAATTGACCAGTTACAGGCCAATCAGTCTTCTGTCTAACATAAGCAAGATAGTGGAACGGTTAATTTCGGGTAGGCTCACAACCTTTGTCGAAACTAACAACTGTCTACCAGTGGAGCAGTTTGGCTTTAGAGCTAACTTGTGCACCGTTAGACAGACGACAAGACTGGCTTCTAACATAATCAATGGATTCAATAGACGGAGGAGCACGGGAGCCGTCCTATTCGATATCAGTAAAGCTTTTTACAGGGTATGGCATAACGGGTTAATTGTCAAAATGATCAGGTAGGAGTACCAAACTATATGATAAAACTTATAGCCTCCTATCTTGAAAATCGATCGTTTAAAACTTTTGTTGAAGAGTGTTACTCTACGTCAAAAATAATCAGGGCCGGAGTCCCACAAGGTTCGGTAATAGCCCCCCTACTCTTCAATATATTTACTTGTGATATCCCAATGCATCCGTCATCCGTCTTGCGAAAAATTCATATACGCTGATGACACAACCATAGCAGTGACATCAAGAAATCCAAAACAAATAATGCTGGCGCTAAAAGAAAACATCATTACTCTGGAAAAATGGCTCAGCAAGTGGAAAATAAAAATCAATCCAGAAAAAACAACAGGCAATTTACTTTACCAAGAACTCATCAAGGTTCAGAAGACCGGAAGGCAGGGTCACTGTAGGAAACAAACCAATCGATTGGAGCCCAAGCGTAAAATACTTGGGACTTCACTTCGACAAACGCCTCAATTGGAAAGTAAATACAGGCCACAGGAGAAAGATGGCTCACGCCCAACTGAGCACTCTATACCCGCTGCTCAACAGTAGGAGCAAGCTAACAACCAGGACAAAAGTCATGATGTACAAAGTGCTCATCAGGCCGGTGCTCACATATGGAGCACCGACATGGTGCACACTGGGTAAGCAGGACTTACAAAGACTACAGGTAATACAGAACAAGGCACTTAAAATAATACTGAATACACCTAGATATACCCGAACTCACGTCATACATCGAGACCTCCAAATTGACACAATTTCGGAGTTTCTCGATAAAATAATCACGAAATACCACACAAAGGCTAACTTGGCCAACAACGCAACGCCAAGATAGCCTCATCGCACATACGCAGACTACCGCGTCAAAAACACAGAATGCCCAAAGACTGGATCACTCGCTAAATCCACACTCCAAATTATTTAAGAACTTGTTCTGTATAAAATAAGGGTACACGCACACTACGCGCACACTATACGCCTCTGTAAACAATTACAATAACTACCCCTCTACCTCTACAACCAGTATGTTAACGGAGCTCTTAAAACTTGCTTATTTGATTTCAAATAAGAAAGGGTTAAGAGCTGTAACCGAAACACACTAAGCAACGCTTCAAGGCTTAACCTAAAAAATCATACTGATGATAAACAAAAATAACCCGTTCAAGTGAAAAGGAGTTACAGGTATCATGCCTGGACTCGGACGGTGAGTTTTAGTCGGTCGGCTCGTCCCCTTCTGAGGCGGATCCCCTCTTCAGAGCGGATGATATTGTGTAATGCCCCACCCCTATTCCTATACTTTTATTATAAGGGCAGAAGCACTGCAGAACTTTGGAGGGGAACTGGGTCGGCCCTAGAGTACTATTCTATCAGTAAAAACCCTTTGATTTAATTTTAAAACATCTATTGTATCAGTATTTAAATTTTCACAAGGTATTACAATTTTGACAAACTGCATAAGTTCTTTTACAATTTCATCATTGCCTTATAACATTGGCAAACTGCATAAAATCTTGTAAACATCAATATTATGGTTATAATTTTATAAGTGCATAACTTCCGGTTAAATCTTAAAATGTCACATTTGAAATAGTTCTAAATTCATTTACAAATTCTTGAAAGGGAGCTTTGTCATTAAACAAATTCTATTTTCTCAAAATGTTACCTTCACTTGATTTAAAGTCATTTATAAAGTCTGAAAGGGAGCACCTTCAACAAATAATTTTTGTTTCTTTAAAATGTTAAAGTGCTGTTTTTCTGCACTATTGTTATATTGTTCAACATCAAATTACAATTTTCTTGAAAGTCGAAAGGGAACATAAACAATCTCTAAATTGTCACAATGTTTAACTTACTCAAAATTCTGTCCTTCTATTTTTAACAACTACCGTGATTCATCAATTTTCCACAATTTACACTTTCATTTTTACAAGGGAGCTTCACTAGTAACGATCTTTTACTTTCTTTAAATTGTCATAAAATTTCTCAATGATTAAAAATTACTTTCTGACACTACCATTTTCAAGTTACAAAGTAAAACACTTTCTTACAACCACGTTCCTTTTATCTCATTTGCTCTTGTGACTTTCCGTGCCGCGACTGACCTTTTCCGATTAAATTAACTGTTCTTTCGCGAACCGACTATACGATTTTACGTCGCGTTTTTGTTGCACTGTGTTTGGATCTTGCTATTGACGCCCGTTAAGCCTGTAAATATTCAGTTTCATAATAAAATTCAGATAAAATACACGTCCTAGCAATATCTAACAAATTAAGAATTACGTCATACCGACGGTCTAAATAATACAATTTAATCTCAAAACCCGTTCATAATCGCATTCTTCGCTATCTACCAATATTAACTTTCGTTTATAATGCTTAATCACAACCCAGACTGCAAGCTATTAATAGAATTCAAGAAAAATCAATACTTCAATACTGTAAGCTCACGCGAATATCGCCTCTAACGACTAAATTTGCATTAAAACAAAACATTTCCAACTTATACATGTCAAAACAAAGCAACGTGTTTTTTATGCAAAACTGTACCTCCGACAATTGTGCCGCGACGCAAAACAGCAGTTTCCAATCTTACCATATTTTACCAACGCGGCTGCACGTGACAGTACCATTGACGCGTCATCTTACTCTGATTGGCCAACCTTTACCCCTGCCTGAAAATAATCTCGGCCGTTCGATGCCTTTTCGCCTATTCAAATCACTGCTGATCTAGAGCCCGTACATAGTGCATCGTCGTACCTTTAAGGTGGCGATAAAAGGCTAGTTCACTCTCACTACGGAGAACGCACTTAGCGAGCCGTTTTTAAGTTATAAGTATCTGAGTTAAAGTGTTATAATTACTGCTGATCTAGAGCCCGTACATAGTGCATCGTCGTACCTTTAAGGTGGCGATAAAAGGCTAGTTCACTCTCACTACGGAGAACGCACTTAGCGAGCCGTTTTTAAGTTATAAGTATCTGAGTTAAAGTGTTATAATTACTGCTGTTCTAGACCCCGCGAAAGAGCATCGTCGTACCAGATTTAAGGTGGCGATAAAAGGGTAGTCCACTGTCACTAAGGAAGCGCCATAAGCGCCCCTTTTTTAAGTCCGATTATTTGAACTAAAGTGTAACGATTATTGTAATCAGCCTGCCGATGAGCACTGACCAGTCCTTTGATAATTAAGGTGGCAGTAACGGGTTTAAATTTGAAGTGTTTAAATTTGAAGTATTTAAAGTTGAAGTATTGAAGTGAGGTAGTGTTAAGTAAATTTTCCAACAATCGCTCGACCACCACTTAAAGCGAGAATTCTTCATGGCACGGTGTTCTATGTACGGATAGAACCCATTCTTTATAAGAATAAGTGAAGAAAATAAATCTTTTTGTCATACACGAATTGTGTTTCTTTCCTGCTTTTACATAGTCGCATTGAACCAGCGAACCAACCTACGGATTGACGGTAAGACCAACACATGACGGAGCAGAGGAGTAGTAAGCCCACCCATCACACTGCTTTCGTCTAAAATCTTGTCTCGTATAATTTCTTATCCCTTTTATGAAATCTTTCCCGAATAACGTTTATTCTGTCTGTCTAACTATCTCACTTGATGGCTTAACAACTACAATTTCTGACTATCGCACAACTTATCTTCGAACTTTGTATAAATTTACCCACCCCGACCTCCGAGGGGTCGGGACCAATTTCTTTAGTTAACGACTCTAAAACTGATTTTTCACTGTTCTAAGGCTACCATAAGACTGCTTAAGAGTGACTATCAGACTGCCTCAGACTTCAGACTGCAGACTGCCTTTTTCAGACTGACTTCACCAGACTGCGTGTCGGATATTTATAGGGGGTTTTCGTTACGTATGTTGTTGATCGCGTGATTTTTGTTTGTGCCAAAAACTCATGGTCAACGCTAACTTTTCTAAGAATTTTTGCTGTTAAAAACAAGAAGGAATTTATTCCGCGAAGAAAACCGAAAAACAATCTCAGGGCCAAAAGTGACGTGATCGTTTCCAAGTTTAAGAATTTTATCCTCGAAGAGGCCCCGAGCTTAGTTAAGCTACCTCTTATAAAGAATTTCGTATGTTAATTTGGTTGGTTGCACCTTTTTAGATCCTCTAACTTTTGAACCGAAAGAATTTGCGGTATGCGCGACTCGAGCAGAGTACCAAGAATTTTGTTATTGAAAACAAGTTGGAATTTTTCCTAAGAAAATCTCAAGGTGATGATGAAATACTATTGCACAACTTGTTCCCACTCCTTGAACCTTCGGTAGGGTTTGACTTTAGGAATCTTTTCAGTTTACAGTTTCTGTTTCTGAAGTGTTGGCGCACGACGGTCTTCGATTTTTTTCTTAATTTAAAGTAAGTTTATTTTATTCTTAAACTTTAAGAATATTTGTCAAGAAAAGAATTATCTTTTTAAAACTTAATTCTGATTTTTAATTTATTTTGAATAAGAACTTTTAAGAAGAATATTTTAAAAATATTGAACCTTTTGTAACATTCTAATTCCCGAATTTACTTTTTGAAACACTACCGTAAATCATTTTATTTTTAAATCAAATAAAATCTTTGTTTTTATTTTAAAAATTTTTATAAATCCTTTCAATTTCCCAATCTCCTATTTCATGAATTGTTTTTTAAAATAAAAGGCATATAATTCCCCGGGGCATCACAATTGATGGTCTTTCCCCACAATGTTGCTAGCCCGACACCATCCCGACACTACCTTGCAGCCGCGTCTGTAAGGTGTCTGTGCGCAGATTTCTCATCGTGTGTCCAAAAAAACACCAACCTAACCAATCAGAACCGTTTACGTCATTACCCCTTATCCCCACCATCGAACGGTGCCGAAGTAGCGGTATTGCCAGGTATCTGGTGAAATTTCACCAGATCTGGTGATTTTTTTGTGATTTATAAAATATACCTCCCCGAAACGAAGCTGATAACACCAGAAACCGAACTTTTTCAAAAGGTTTTTCATGGACCACCAGATTATTCATAAAATCACAAAAAAATCAACAGATCTCGTGACATTTCATGAGATAACTGGCAACACTGCGCTGTAGTATTATTAATTCTTTATTTTGTTTTGAAATTTGAAACTCAGTTTTCCGAAATAAGTATTCGTTGTTTTCGAACAAAGGTAAATTATTTTGTCCTAAAAAATTGTGAATAGTATGTACTTTTAAAAGTTTATTTGATCATTATCTACCTAAATCCTACAAAATTATTAAATAATTTTTAATTACATTGGTCTTTTTAATTACATTGGTGCATTTTTTACTAACCAGAATAAATATACATATTTTGAGGACTAGAATACAAAAATAAAATTTGACGCTGTCATCGAAAAAAAATCTTTTAAAAAAACAAACCCAAATAGGTATAACCTCCGAGAGGGGAAAATTTTAATCCAACATCCGCATTCCACATACTCACACCCTAAAAGAAACTTAAATATTGGCCTGCTGCAATCGGAAGAGATTATCGACTATACTATAAGTTTTTTAAAGAAATGTGACAAGTTCAAGACGTTAAATTTTAGGTTAAACAAAAACCATAATGGATGTGGCCACAAATTCAAATTATATTCCTGTGGAAATTCTTCACCGCTCTGAAGCTGAATTTAGAATAAAGTTATCTGCAGAAGAAAGTGCAAGAGTTAATAATACTGGTAAAACATCATTTTGAATTAAAATTGTAAACTGTTTTTAAGGTCACAAGGTATTTTGTTAGCCCTACTTTTGGCAATTTCGTAATGTTATCTAAAAATTAGTTCTGTAGCTCTATAGATGCCTAAATCTTATAATATAAATATTTTTAGATTATTGTAGATACAGATTACAAAGGGCAAGTATGCTCTGCACGAAGATGGCTTTGTATCTGCTTGGACTGAAGATATAGAGGAGACACAAGCTAGTGAGGATAGTAGCCAAGCTATCGAAAGCCTGCTTATTCCAATTAGTACATCGAGACCTAGGGTGTGGAATATGAATGATGAGGAAACACTGTCAGAAGGACCATGACTATGCTTTTAGACTTCCTTATCGGATGAAATTATATTAGAATGAAATGGTTCTCCTACTTACCTACTTAACAGTGGTTAATAAAAACTACCTAATAAGATGTGTAAATGTATTTGTTTTTCTAGTGCATCGTAGTCCTAAATACAGTAGAGTCTCGATGTAGTGCATGCGTGTGCTACTCTACAATTTCAAGTTTATGATAAAAAATACAAGAACTGGGCGGTTTTCATTACATTTATATTTTGAGCTCTAAAATGCACAAATTAGTTAATTTAGTCCGTTTTTTTGGCTTGTAACGTTTTTTAACGAAATTAGCTCTTTAGTCTGGAAGAATAATCATATTAAAATACACTGCCAGACATTATTCAAAGATTTCATTGCTTCGCCGCTTTCATTATCAGAGTCTCCATCAGTATGATAAATTATTCAAAACGAAATTTGTACAAAACAAATTGTTTTCATTTAAAAAACAATAACAAATTATTTGTAAGGTTAGGTTTCACCCGAATGACAAGTGACAGACGTCACCCCCTACAAAAGGAGTGGGGGACTGCGACACGTCGAAGCTCTGAGAACGCGGCTTAAGTTGGAGGTCATTGGAATTTTGAGCAGAACAGAACATCTTCTGTGCAAAACAGTGTCAACATGACAGGTTGACGTTGATAGTGTTGACAAACGTGAAATGTGAACTAGGGAAATTATTGAAATAAATACGATCGTAAATAAATAGGATCCCAGAAGACAAATACTGAACAGAAATTTAGAAAAATGTTGGATTTATTTACAATTTTTAGCAAGGGCGGAATTGTTTTGTGGTATTTTCACAGTACAAGCCAGATAATAACATCTTCCGTGAATGCGTTAATACAGAATGTCATTTTACAGGTAATTTAATTTCAAAATTAATTTAAAAAATATGGTCCCCAGTGATATCGTCGCGCCAGAACCAGACTATTCTATGTCTTTTTTTTGAATTAAGATTTTAATTCCAAAGTAGTCGATGTAGTCGTATGTTCGAAGCACTATGCCCATATATTCCAAGTGTGTCGGTCCCATATGTTTTGAAGATAGGTTAAGAACGCTTTATTCCTTTAAATCAGTGATTCCCAAACTATTTTGTTTCATAGACCACTATCAAAATTTTGCTGGATTCGGTGGACCCCCTGCATGCTGCATGACCGTAGCTAGGGGGGGGGGGGGGGGGGGGGGGGGGGGGGTGCATTGTGGGGCAAACAATTTTTTAATTAAATTTTAATTGATTGTGCTGTGAGTGGATGTCAAAAAAGCTAAGTTGGCCGGGAACGGGAATATCCTACGGCACCTTACTACTCACAGCACCAGAACCAAAAATTCTCACAAATTTTATTTAGAAAACGTCCCATTCGGATTGGTAAAAAGAAATATAGTATATTTCCTTGTGTTGTAGGCATTTATTTATATACTTATAAATTATTACGCTATTAATTATTATTGTTATAACAGTCGTAATATAATCAAAATTAAACATTAACAAATTATAAAAAAATATAATTTTAATGAGAGGGATGTACTTGATGGATTGACAGCAAATTATCAATATTTGGCTTGAGTTTTGTAAGGAATAACCGCAAATCTCCCCGTTCTGTGATATTCAATCTGCTTCTTTTTTTTGTTAATAAGTTTGTAACGGCACTAAAACTTTTCTCGACGAGATATGAGGATGGAAACGCTATCAGAAGCTTTTGCACAATTCCCCACAGTCCAGGATATTTTTCGGGTATTTCTGCCTGCAGCCAAAATTTTTGATAACCTCTTTTAAATATCACTTTCAGCTCCTCATTAGTGCTGAGCTCCAGTAGCTCCTCTTGTAATATCACATTCTCCACTTCCATTTCTTCAAATGGATTTACGATCCATGGTGGTATTTCCATTGACAGAATATCTTCAAATCTGATTTTAAAATCATCATGCAGGGCAATCAAATGTTGCACATATGTCTGAATATCTTCATCAAGGCATTCTACCTGCGACAAGTTTGAAAACTGAGAAAATTCGCTCCGACCAATATTTTCCTTCATAAATTTTAATTTACCAAGAAAAGCTGAAATTACACTCTTTGTTTTTATTAAATTGAGGCTATCCCCTTGTAATTGTAAGTTGAGGTCATTAAATTTTTTGAATAAAACTGTCAAATACGCGATGTCTGCTTTAAAATTGATCAAGTTTTTTTTAACTCAGGATCTTTACTTTCCAGAAACTCTAAAACCGAGTCAAAAAGTAAATAAAATCTTGATAAACATGCACCTTTCGACGACCAGCGTACTTCGGTATGTAACAGCAATCGTTGGAAGTATTCATCATTTTCATCGCACAATTGTGAAAATAAACGCGTCTTCAATGCATTGCTTCTTATTTTGTTAACTGCATTTATCACAAATTGAAGCGATTGGTGCAATCTATCACTCAAATTTTTCGCTATGAGATGTTGTCGGTGGATAACACAGTGAATTGCAATTACCTCTGGTATAATTCTTTTGAGATGACTTATAAACCCACGATATCGCCCGACCATGGCAGGAGCTCCATCTGTTGCCACCGAAATAACGTTTGTGAATGGAATCGATTTTTCTTTAAAAAAATCACTCAAAACATTAAATATTGATTCACCTTTAGTGTCCGTCTTTAAAGTTTTCGCGAATAGTAGCTCTTCATGAATTTCTTCGCCCATAACAAATCGAACATATGCTAATAATAATGCTTCATTGTTAGGTAAAGTTGACTCGTCCAGTTGAATAGAAAAATGAGTCGTTTGTAGATAATCACACAAGAAACTTTCTACATCAGAGCTCATTTCATCAATACGTCTTTGTACAGTGTTGTTACTCAAAGGAATTCTTTTGAGTATGTCAAATGGAGATTTGTGCAGAACAGTTTTTAAAACCTCTTCAACAGCAGGTAAAATTAACTGTTCTCCAATGGTGTGCGGTTTTCCAGATTTTCCTATAAGTAATGAGATATTGTAAGATGCCCGCAAGCCATCATCGTTGCTTTCAGACGTTGAATCGAACATACTATGCACGGTGGGTCTCTTTTCATATTTTTCCTTTAATGTTTGGAAATATTTCAAATCTTTACCTATTTTATCAGGATGACACCTTCTTAGATGATCTTCCAACTTTGATGGTTTCATAGAGTCATTGCTCAAAACTTTGTTACATAAAAGGCATGTGGGCAAACGTTTGTCTGCCTTTGATTGAAGAAAACCAAATTTTAAATATTCAACACTGTACTGACGACACTTCTTCTTAGATTCGGCCATGATTTGTATCAATTTTCTACCTGTAAATAAATAAAAAAAACTTTGTTTAGTAATCTTAATGCGTATCTAACTTAACAGGATATGTGCGAGTGTTCCTAGACATGATGAAAATCGGTTGAGCCGTTGTAAAGTTAGGGGGGGGGGGAAGAATATCCGAATGTCCGCAAACATACTCGAGTGGGGTATCAAATGAAAATCACGAGCACATTACAAAATTATTTATAGTTATGTACCTACCTTTAAAAAGCGTGAAATAAAAAACTAAATAAAATAAAGTAGGTACTTACTTTTCTGACACTGGCAATCACTAATATCGATTCACTTTACTTTTGTTTTCGGAAGTCTGGAAACAAATTTAGTCACTGGCCAACACTAATATGGATTCACTTTTCTTTATGAAATTCCAGAAACAAATGAGTAACGTTTATCCTTGACATTCGTATTTATATTGGTGAAGAATCAACACGTTCATGCAAGATTGTAAGCACATACACCGCAAGTCGTATTAATTTTCACGCCTGAACAAGAGTTGCGGACAGGACGGCTGCCGGCGCGGCGCGGTAACGACAAGTCTCGACGATGAAATATGCAAGTTTTTACAAGTAACAATCGCTGAGCTTCTTAAAATATTATCTGCCTATATTGATAGGAGAAGTCAAGTCAACATTTTAGTTCTTCACTATCGAAACCAAATTAATTTTTATGCACCCCCGCTTACGATTGTGGACCCCCATTTTTAGTCACGCCTAACGTAGACCCCCCTCGAGTCTCCCGTGGACCCCTGGGGGTCCACCTGGACCACTTTGGGAAATACTGCTTTAAATAAAGAACAACTTATTCAAAGCTTTATTCTATGTTCATCCCACCTTAAAATTCGGACCAAAATATACTGTCCTCTTGCCCCATAAGAATTAAGGAATTTGTATCACCTGAGCATGGCATCTAGACTGGGTGCTTTTTTGATTTTGGTGTTTGCAATCAAACCTTTTACTTCTTCTGCTGTAATCGCTTGCAGATTTGGTTCGGGCGGGTGATCCATGCTTATAAAGTAATGTTTATAAAGAACATCAAATAATAACAAAAATATATGTAAATGTAATAATTTAAAAATCGAGTAAGTAGTTTAGTTTTCCATTAGTAAAAATAAATTTTTGTAAAGTTTATATTAATAAAGAATATAGAACAGTTTCGGTGTTTTAAACAAACCCTACTTTGCATAAAAACTTTCAATGGTCTACATTTATGATTTTTTTTGTTTGAAATTTGATTTTTTTGTTCGAGTTTGTTTTTTTTCGTATAGAATTTTGATGAAGCGGCATGGGGTTCTGCAAATAATTAGAACTTGTCCTATTTCGAGGCTGAAAGTGCTGCAACTCTCACGCTAACAGGCATAAATGTGAATCTAAAATTGCATGCAATTTTAAGGCGGGGTTAAAAATGCAGAGTGAATATGAACAGGTGCGGATCGGCCTTAAATAGAATGTTTGTTTGAGTTTATACATAAAATTGTTAATATATTCAACTTTTTTTCAATAATATTTTAAGTTAAACCACTAGTTTGCATTGTTTCTGTTTTTCTTTTTAATATAATTATTGTTAGAATAAATCCATAATAAATAACTAACGCAATTTTTATTACAATGTAGTACCATGTATAGTTTTTTATATATTTTTTTTTCAAAATTTGTTGCTACTATTTATTGCAACAAAAATAAAATTATACCACAATTTATTTACTATTATGATATCTAAGCTTTTAAACTTTAAAAACCGTCTCCAGTGAAATTTTAAACAATGGGCATAGAGTAGTCTGGTTCTGGGGCGACGATATGTCACCTATTTTGTTCTAATTTATTCTAGGAGAAACCCATAAATACTTATGAAGATAATGGTCTTTTGTTGCAATACAAGTTGGACAATGAATTTGATCTAGTCTTCGTAGTAGCCTATCAAAAAATTTTACAGCTGTCTTATGTAGATAAATTTTTGAATGATATACATTTGGAGTTCCGTGATAAATACAAAAATGATTTGGCAGATAAAAAGTTTTTTCAAGACTTTAACTTCTTTAAAAGTTTTCATACTGTTCTTGAAAATGCCGAGGAATGGGGAAAGCTACAGTTAAAAATTCCCAAACAGATGAGAACTTTCGATGAATCTGCAAAATCTAAAAAGACTGTTGCTTCGATGATTGAAAAAAAGGCTGAAGAAAAACCTACTAAAAAAGAAAAAAAGAAGGAAGTAAATTTTGCTGATGAAGGTAAGTTTGATTTCCAAAAAGGTAGAGAACTCAATATTTATTTATAAGAACTTTACTGATTACTTTGATGACCAAGGTCATTCAATTCTAAGTAAATAATATAAAAAACCTTCAACATTCAAACCCACATGACGACTTGAGAAGTGAATGTCATATGCTGCCTTGCTGATTTTACTTACGTCAGTATTAGCTTGTTGTGTCCACTGCAGGCTTTCTTCTAACATGACACCTAGAAATCTGACATATTGGGCCTGCTTCACATGCTTTCCAGCAATAAGAATATGCACTAAAGCATATTCCTGAGCAGATGTGTCCTATATTTATGTTTAAAAGTCACAAGTGAATTATTTATTATAAGATTAAAAACATCAGAGTTGAGCAATTCAATGGTCGAGAAGGCGAATGAATCACTAAACCTAGATGTTATGTTCTGTAGCACATTAAATTTAACAACATTTCTAAGATTTAGATTGTGCAGATCCTGTCTAGCCATCATATACGCCCAAAGATAACCTGGAAATCTGGATTTAAAATCCTGTAAATAAACACCCCAAAATGGAACATAACGCGAAATTTATATTTAAGGAGACTGTTTTGAATGTAAACAGGATCACATCACATGATCACATGATCAAATTTATTATTACAATATACAGGATGTTATAGAAATCACTTATTGTATTTAAACCGGCAATTCCTTGAAGAAAAATATCGATAAATGGCGCTTTCAATTCATTCAGCGGTAAAAGTTACCTGACGTCAAACTAGAAAAATACCTGTGGTGCACTGCGATACATGTAAACAATCAACGAATTATTGCCGATGTTGTCATATTTACACCTTAAACTCTTTAGACAAAATAAAATAATTTAAACACTTTTCCATTTTGTAATACCTTTTTGTACAATTAATTTAAGAAAAATTACGACGGAATATGTTTTGGAACACAAGGACTAGTATTAAATAAGTTTGAAATCGGCACGTACGTAACTAGGTCAAATTCCAATGACCTTTTGAGTGATTCCTCGTTGTTTATTTTACACTCTAGAAATAAAATGCTATTTTATTTAAGCCACACACACACACACACACTTATCTTGTCGGTCTTATTTAAAATTAGTGTCACCATTTCTATAAAAAATTTACACACCAAAACGTTTCAGTAAAAAAACCGGCGCATAACCATACATAATCGCAAAAATGCACATGAACACTGGTCGCACTGCACGAATTCACATGGCGACGTCGTTTTTATTAATATTGGCTGGTCTCTTTTTTTGTCGCGTAGATATGTATGCACTTTTGTTTTTACTTCGAATTAAAAATTACATGACATTTAACCAAACGGAAACATTCAAACAACGATCGAGTTGTCAAAACGTGGAACTAGAGATGAACAATATTTTACAGTCGAGACATACATTAAAAGGGTCTGCGTTTTGACCTGTAGATTCCCGCGCATTTACCAACAAGGTTGAAATAAATATAATCTACAGCACGAACACAACTCATTATTTATTGTTTTCTTTCACAGCTAATTTAGTACCAATTTAATAAACTTGTTAGTCGCTGCTCTGATGCTCTTTCTCATTCCAGAAGCTTAAAAATTAAATCATCACATCGTGAATCAGAGTAGCCCGGCTATACTCAAAATTACAAAATGACAAAGGCTACACGGCCATCTCCCCATCTTTGTCAAGCGCCCTACGCTTACGACCTGTTAGTTGAATATCGACAGGTTCGAGATACGGTCTATTTTGTCGATAACCATTACACTCTCAGCAATTTGCTCTATTTTGCATTGTGGTACTCGTTGCGTTTAATTTTTCGGTTTACGCGTGTATCTTGCCAGTCCATAAATAAACTTTGAATATTGTTTTTATTGACGAAACTAAATTGCTCAGTTTAAGACCTGAAACGGCCCGGACCCGGGTCTATTTTTCGCTAAAAAATATGTCGATGTAGAAAATAAAATAGCCAATATATTTAGGTCCAGTAATACATGCATAGCCTACATGTATTTTAAAAGAGCTTAAAACAGCAAAAAGTCTAACATATTAGCGACGGATCAACAAGGGATGTCAAGAGGTCACATTCCTTATGCTAAAAATAAAATAGGGGTGTATAAAGAGACGCAAGAGAGCAAAGGCAGGGGTGTGCCTATAAAAGCGGGAGACGCGACGCTAAAAAGGAATTCAATTTTTGACTTTCGCAAATACAAGACGTTACGCTGCCCGATTCAGAGTCAAACTTTCCCGTTCTCAAATCAAGTAATTTTGCTGCCAGTTCTCTTTTAGTGCATCATTAATCTCTTTAATTTCAACATACAAGTTTTTCCCATTCACAAGTTAAAGTGTTTACGCGGCCATTTAGTGTTCAGTACATCTTTATTTGATAAAGAATTTTCTTCTACTTGTTGAGTTGAGTATTCTGGTTGCCCCATCGGTTTTCCGATGTCGACGCGCTAGGAATCCTTGACAACGGAGTTAAATTCAGTATGGTATGCTACTCTCAGTATATCACTCTTTTTCTATAGACGCATAAAGAATTTTCTTCTACTTGTTGAGTTGAGTATTCTGGTTGCCCCATCGTCTCGCCGATGTCGACGCGCTAGGAATCCTTGACAACGGAGTTAAATTCAGTATGGTATGCTACTATCAGTATATCACTCTTTTTCTATCGTCACATATAAAAAATTTACGGAAGTAAATCCAGCATCCCAAAATCAAATAAATTTATACACAAAATGGCCGCTCTCTTCTCTATATCTTCTCTTTTGATTTATTGATACAAATAATTTCCACCTGCCAAATAAATTGTCTGCAGGAGAAAAATGGTAGGTTTCTAGTAAAAAAACTACAAAGGGTAATTCGGGATTAACGGTTCTGTTTAATCTAAAATGTCTGCAAGACAAAAATAACTTAAACATTATTTTAAAGTGAAAAGCGAATAACGGTACCACTGGTTGGCATAAATCAATACACTTTTGCTTTCGTTTAAAGGGTCGTTATTTAGTAGGTCATTTTCAGAAACAGATGTTTGTCTTTCCAGGGTGAATTGTACAGTGGGTTCTTGAAAACAAAGGTAGGTGTTTATTACGCAGTAATAAAGCCTTCCTCGAATAATATCTGCAATCCGCGGTAAAGAAATGGGGGAGGGTTCTAAAAAGGGTTATCTATGATGTATAACAGGGTAACCGCAGGTTATCACTGTTATAAAAAAGGGTTAAAATCATTTGGTATGATGTTGCCAGTAGAACGTTAATTTATAACAGGTGTAAATAAAAAGGCGTGATGGGTTTTTCTTAGGAATGAATGTTCGACGGTAGGACACCACTACCGGACAGTGTCTTTCGACTTCCAGTACATGAAAAACAATGCTCGCTTGAGAAGAAAAGTGACACATGCGTAAAGCGAGCAGGCTCCTAATTTTTATTACACTTTTATGAGTTATATGTTAAAATGTTCAACAGTAGAACACCACTACTGTACAGTTGTCTTTTCACTATACTACGTAGTAGCATTATACCAAACGTGTACGTAAACTGCGGGATGGTACATAAACAAAACGACAAGTAAATTAAATAAAAATACGTACACGAAAATGGGGTCATATGTAACAAAATAAATTGTAGATTATCAAGGGATCAATGTAAATAAAATGGTCGCAGACCAAAGGTTCATGTAAGAAGCGAGATAGAAATATCGGATATCTACTATTATTGTCGCAGACATAATGGATAGAGAACAGGTAACAATGCTATTATTGTCGCAGACATATAATACTTAGTATTGTGGTAAAGGGGGTAAATCATCACCGTTCTGTCGCAGACAGATATTGGTTAATAATAACGGCCCAATTATGGGAGACAAACATTCTGAAACAGGTTATATAATTATTATAATAATGTAAAACCTTTGTATCTGGTAAATTATTAATTTGTAATAAATAAGTGAATGGTTAAACTCTCTTTGATTTAAATTCCTGGCAGCGGAATCCTATCAGTACTTAGGGAAAAACGTCATACTAAGAGTAAAGCTAATAAATCGTAAAACCTGACAACCTTACCGTTGTCCCAAACTTTAAAAGAACCTGCAAAGTAAACACAACGTATACAGGGTCGTACCACAAAAATTAGACGATTACAGCCAGAGTGATGGATTCCATCAGGTGAATAACACACCCGGGGTCGATCAGTTTCAGACCGATTGTTTCTTCTGGACGTTTGACAGAAAAGATGGAATATTGCTAACGAACAAGTCAAATTTCGTCGCGTGTAACAAAATCTAATAATCTATATTATTGTATTTTCAAAAGCTAACTATCGGATTTGTTTCACTATTATTGTGTTCCGTGTTGCTGTCAAGATCTAAGATGTTTCGAGCATAAAGTGTTTCCAGGAGTGTTCCCATGAAAAGAAGAAAAAAGCTGATTGTATTTGTGCCTGGATTTCCTCGCTCTTTAGGTATAAAGATAAACAATTATTTATTTTTATAATTTTATATGGAATTTCAGTTTTACATTAAGTTTGGCAGCATTGCCATTGGGCCTGGGTAATATGTTTACAGTAGCGCTGACTGATCTGTAAGTAAGAGGGTTTGTTACCTCACAAACGGTCGATTTAAACAAAAAAATATGTAGCGCTTCTCTAGGACACCCAAGAAGTCACCCATTTAAAATAATATAATAAGTAATTTCCATAACACCCTGTATAAAATGAATACGTGCATTCTGAGCTAGCTGAATTTTATTCTGAAACTCAATTTATTTGGGTGTTTACATCCGTAAACAAATATATAGTAATAATAGTACAGAGTATACAATATATACAAAACCTTAAGCTTATGCTTACAACATATACAATAATATCTACATGTTTATTCCCCCCACGCCTCTCTTGAAGGGCACAAGGGAGTGCGAGAAGAAATCCACATCCAATTTATTCCCATTGGCTGCAATTCTTGCCATTGGTGATATGGTCATAGTTGGTCGGAGAAATGGCAACGTAAATAAATTAGTTGCCCTAATTTGCCTTCCAGAGGCTCTTAGGCCCACCTGGCATAACAATCGAACAAGCCACTGATGAGTTTAAACAGGAAGAGAAAATCCGCTTTCATTGGTCTACCTACACTCTAACTTTTCTAGTCCAAACCTATTTCGGGCCTCCTCATAATTATAGATAATTGTCAGGGGAAACTAAAAGATTACAAAACGGCCATTATACGAGTACCTTCTGAAAACAGAGCTGATGTCTGTGTGTAAATGGTTATCAACAAAATCGACTGTATTCTAACGCTCATCTTCTTCAACATTTAGTGATTTTTGAATGCCGTATCGGAACCTTAAAAGAAAACCATATCTTTTTAACGGATACAGCTAGAAAGCTGAACACTACAATAGAGACTTTACGATTTTGGAAATTATTTAATTAGTTTTATACCAAAACAATACTTCCGAGGGAGGTGAATTATTGTAAATATCTTCCTTTTTTTAAATGGGACACCCTTTATATGATATGTTCTGCAAATGGAGGATCGAATTTTCTATCTAATCGTATTAGGTGTTCCTATACCTATCTTCAATATTTTCGGACTTATAGCAAAATTTTAGAAATTATATTATAAAAATGTATTTTTAGTAGGTGGCTGTGAAATGTACTCATGGTAACGAAATAATGAATGATACATTTGACCTTATGTCTGTATTTATTGTAAAAAAAATGGTTAATAAATAAACAATTTATTACCTAACAATTAAATAAACAAAATGAAAATTATGTTATATTACAGACACCAATAAAATAACTAATAGCTAAATTGTTTAAAATAACCTCCGTTTGCTTAAACATTCAAGAATCGTGGGAATACCATGTTCATTTGTCACCTTTTTGATTTCTTCCCATTCTATATACCCCAGAGCTGTTCTTATTCGATTTTCTAAATTCCCCTTGTTGTGAGGGGGTCTTGTATACTATTTCTTTAATCCTACCCCACAGATAAAAATCTAGTGGGGTTTGTTCGGGTCATCGGGTATCACCGGAGACCTTGGTGCCATTTCCATGGACCTTCTCGGCCAATCCATCGGTTTCAAACATACTAAATAGTTCTGCAGAAACACCATATGAGCAGTGTGCTGGAGCTCCATCTAATTGGTATAAGCAATTTCGAAGGATTTCCAAAGGTAGATGATCTAGAAAATCTGACACTATTGATCGTATGTCCAAGTATTTGGCACCAGTCAGGTTGTCATCATACAGGCAGAAAGCAATTTTGTTGTACATTAGCAAACGGAATATAGTAAAACTGAACGTATGTTGAAAAATTCTTTCTCTCACGAAATGTGGGTTTTGTTCGGGTTTATTCCTTCTTTTGAAAACTTTCATTCGTGTGTCCAAATAGTATTTTTAAAAGTTTGGATTTTCTTGCGTGCGAATCAAAAACATCTCACAAAATTCAATTATGCATATTATATTTATGCAAAATTCTATTAATTGGCATGTATGATAGATCCAAATCGTTTTCTGCGCAATAAATTCAAGCGTGCATATGCATAAAAGTACGCCAACACGTTTATCTCATTTTCTTCATTACCTTTAACTTATTTATTCGCCATTCTGTGTGCTCGTACATTATTGAAATTAAAAAAGTTTGCTTCTACTCTCTTAAACTTTTTGATAGTCCTAGGAGCTACATCAGGATGAAGTTCATTAAATTTTCTGCAAGTTCTAGATGAAACTTCACCACACTCCCCATGAACTTAAAACATCTCAAGGTCGAATATTGTTAATTAACCATTGTTTACAATAAATGCAGACTTTAGAATAATATTTAGGTTTGTTCTAGAATCGACGCTTCCATGTTAACAAACCTGTTAATATTGATAAGCCATCTATCAGCGACGGCAACTATATTACACCAAGACCAAATTTTAAAACTTTCTACGAGATGGTGCTGTTGGCTATACTAGCGCATCCGCCGTATTGTTTCATAATTAATTATGCACTCTTAATTTTATTCAAAATTGAGGCAAAAAGCTTATTTAGGAACCTATATTTTAAAAGCAAGAAAATAGGAGAAATCACTATACAAAATCGAAATCGTGTTTTTCCTATGTCACCTGTTAATTACAAATATATGTCTCGCTTTCAAAATATGGATACAAATATGCTGTGCTTGAATTTAAAAAGAAAAATAATAATCCATAAATTTTCTGAAATTAATATATGTATGTATGGCAGAGTTGAATTTTATTTGCACTAAAATTACAAGAAAGTTTATGTATACGTATAGAGCTTTTATCGTTTTTATTAGATTTTTGAGGCTTGAGGAGCAAAAAATGTTGTATCTTGTTTAATAAAATTAAATGTTTTATTAACTTCTTAACTGCTTCCTTCCAGTAATGTAAATGTGGTGAGCCGTTCTTCACAGCAACTCTCAAATCTTTTCTAGGTTCAAACTGTTAAATAATTGATCCAAGAAATCGAACACAGTATCTGTAGCACTTTTTCAAGTGTAAGGTCTTGTTCTTCAGTTTGGACGGTGGTTCCTAAAAACAAATTCAAATCAAATCAAAAAGTACTTTATTAGTCAAAAAACATAAATTTTTGTTGACAAAGCATGATCTAATACTCCTAAAATAAACATTTAAAATGAAGAGAGAAAGAAAAAAAACAAAAAAAATTATAAATAGTAGCAAGCTTAGTAAAAAATTATTAAAAATTTAAACATACAGTCAATAACACAAAAGCACTAACTAAAGAACATAATTTAGGTACAAAACAATAAATGTACAATAAACAGTTTTCAAATAAAATTAGGGGTAGGCTGAAATTAATAATTGTACAGGCCAAACATAAACCTTGATATTTAACAAAAAAAAAAAAACGCATACAGTATAAAAATGCACAATGAACAGCACTAAAACTCAACATTCTCAAGAGCATCCCGATAGAATTCATCCAGACCATAATATGCTCTACTCAGAAGCAATCTTTTAAGCAAACGACGAAAGGTTTTTAGTGAATTAACCGTTCTGATATTAGTTGGTAAATGATTGAAAATCCTTCGACCCCCATAAATGAGTGACCTTTTTACCAAAGCGCTTCTCGGCAGTGGCAGAGGCAAATTGAGTACTTGACGAGTCTCATGCTGTGGGGTAGGACCCTGAAGCACAGCACGGTTTTTAAAAATGAGGGACGATGTCTCCAAGATAAAGAGAGACGTAAGGGTTAAAATTCGCTGCGCTATGAAATGTGGTCTACAATGCTCCCTCTGATTTACATTCACAATAAACCGAACTGCTTTCTTTTGAAGGACGAAAAGCATATTCAATAGGCCCTGATTGGTCACACCCCAAAATGGTATACCGTAACTAAGGTGCGACTCAAATAAGGAGAAATACACTGTTCGGGCTAGTTGTTGGCCCAGTTCCTCTCTAACTGCTCTCACAGCAAAACATCCAGATGAGAGTTTCTTACTTAATGTTAATATGTGCTCCTCAAAATGCAAATCACCGTCAATCAGGATCCCCAGAAACCTAGTCGCTCCCATCTCCGAAAGGCGAGCTCCATCCAAAGCTAAATCCGCTACATTACACCTAAACCCAACAATGTGGGTTTTACTCAAGTTTAAACAAAGGCGGTTTGAGTCGAACCACTCTTTAATGATTTTTAGGTCATTTGAAATGGTTTGTCTTAGCTGCACAATATCCCTGTCTTGCCACAATATCGACGTATCATCAGCGAAAAGGGTGAAGTTTCCAGAGATGTTTAAGTTAACAAGGTCATTAATATAGATTAGGAACAAGATTGGTCCCAAAACTGAGCCTTGTGGAACTCCACAGCTAACTCTTAATGCCGAGGACCTTGTTCCTAAATGCACCACAGCCTGAGATCGACCCTCAAGATAGGATCTAAACCAGGAATGAGCCAAGCCCCTAAAGCCATATCTCTCCAGCTTAGACAACAGTATTCCATGATCCACACAATCGAATGCCTTGGACAGATCACAAAACACCGCCGCCGACGTGTTGCCCTGATTCACCCCGAAATAGACCCCCTCAAGAAAACTGTAGATGGCATCATGAGTTCCCTTTGATGACTGAAATCCAAACTGCCTTACAGTTATCAGGTTAAACGACTGAAGATAGTTCCAGACCCTTCTTTTGACAAGTTTCTCGATAACTTTAGACAGAGTAGGCAGTAAAGAGATTGGGCGAAAATTAGATGGCTCTTCAGAGTCACCACCCTTGAATAAGGGGATTACCGTTGCAGACTTCAGACAAGCAGGAAATGTACCCTGTGACCAAGACGCATTAATAGAGACCGCGAGAGCATCCAAAGCCCCATCAGGCAGCCGCAAAAGCACCTCAGCAGAGATCCCATCATCTCCACTACACTTTTTGTTTTTTATCTCATAAATAATCTCTTTAATTTCTTGTTTGTCAGTTTCAAAAAAGCAAAATGAGCCACTGTTGTGAAAATTTTTAAGATAAGACAGTGGGTCGGAGTTAGATGATAAATTCTTTGTCAGATCATTTGCTATATTACAATAAAAATTATTTAGAAACTCCGGATCAATGTCGTAGTTGCCATGAAACGACCTATTACGAAATTCATTAATTATCGACCAGCTCTCCCTCTGCTTATTTCTTGCCCGAGAGAGCCTACCATTGTAGTATGCATTTTTTGCAGATTTAATAAGTTTCCTATAAAAGCTACGGTAGTTATTGCAATAGGAAATAAAGTTATGATTATCACTGAATTTTTTCAAATAATTTAAACAGCGAAGGTTATTTGCTGATTTTTTTAGACCTCTGGTAAGCCAGGGTTTTTGCTTTTTGGATTTCCTCTTAATTAAGCGCACGGGAAAAGCCCGATCAAACAAATCACATAACACATTATAAAAGCTGGTAACCGGATCTGACACAAGATCCAAATTTTGCCAGTCTACCCTAAGACATAAAGAATAAAACTTGCAAAAACTAGTGGCATTGAAAATTCTACCGGGACTACGCCTGGAGGCCCGCTTCGGAGCCCCTACGTTGTTAATAGTGGAACTTACCGCCTCGTGATCAGAGATTCCTGCACTTGAAACTGAGCAGGATACATTGTCATAATTTGAACAAAAATAATCGATTGTAGAAGAAGAACTCCCTGTGATCCGAGTCGGCTTGTCAACATGCATGCATAAACCATACGTGATAAGTAGGTTCGCAAGCAGGGTGGTATTCACAGAATACCTGTCAGTAAAGTTAACATTAAAATCTCCAGCCAGAATAATTTTGGATGAAGATGGAATATTAGACAGAATTAAGTCGAGGCGCTCAAAAAATTCCTTTATTGAGCCCGAGGGCGAGCGATATAAACAGATAATATACAAATTACTCTGCCTGCAAAAACATAGTGAAAATTCAAAGGTCTTTTCTTCCATAAGATAATTAAATGTATTAACTGCTACGAAACACCCACTGAGGCCAGAAGACCTTTTTATTAATATAAGTGTACCCCCATGAAGAAAATTTTCTCTACAAGTAATACATATTGGCTTATACTCAGGTACAGAAAAACATTCATCTGGCTTAAGCCAGTGCTCAGTAATTAACACTATGTCGGGATATCCTATGCTATCTAAAAATACATATAAACTATCACACTTATTCCTTAAGGATTGAATATTTAACAGAAGTAATGAGAATTTAAACTTTTTTTCCGAGTCCGAAATTGAGATATTTTTTCTGTTTGAGGCCTCCTCTAATGGAGGCCTGGCTATAAAAAATGTATATTGGGCAAACTCTCATTATTGTTTTCAGGAGCATCAAACATTATACTACTAGTTTGGTCATTCTGATCAACAGTTTGCGCCTCGTTTAGAGAGTCTGAAATGCGTAGGTGAGGAGTGATATCACCCTTTTCGCATTTCCCAGGAAGTAAAGTTGTTTTAATAAATTTAAGGTTTTTTTGCTTAAAAACGTTGTTTGATGTTACTAGATTTAAGGTAACGTCGCATAGTTTCATAAGACTAATTTTAGTTCTCTTAGTAATATTAAAATCAACGAAATGAACAACATTTTCGGACTTAGAATTATATCTTTCTATTAAGTACCTTAGCCTAGAGTTATAGTTAGAAATTGCTGCATTAGCTTTATAATTAAAGTCACTGCAGAATGGAAAATAAGGAACCGAAAATACTATAAAATTGGTATGGGAACAACTTTCAATTTTATCTAAAATTCTCTTTACACCAGGGTTCTTATTGTCAAGAAAATCATTAGATCCTGCCATTACTAAAACATAATCATTGTCACTGAAACCTTTAGATAAATTATGAATGTCTTCAATAACATTTATTAGACATGCGCCTGGCTTTAAAAAATGTTGTAAATTAAAATCAGTTAAATATTTGTTATTCGTCATAGAGTCACGTAGCGGACAGAAGAAAGATTTTCCATGTTCGTCTGATAAGAAAAGGAGATTTCTATTTTTTTGTGATATTTTGGGCAAAATATTACAATCTAAACTATTGTTTGTGTTTATAATGTTACCATCTAAGTCACCACTGGAATCACCATCAAAAGTTGGTTGTGGAATACCTTCTCCAATTTTCGCTAGTTCAGCTAAAAGTCTATTGTTTGACTTTGAGGTGTCGTGAACTTTGTTAGATAATGACTATACTTAAATTAATAATTTTTTGGTGAAGTGTTTTTATAGGAAGAGCATATTTTAATAACTTAAAAATGCACACATCTTTGCCTTCTGGAAAATACGTTTAAAAATAAGTATTGAATGCTACTTTTTAGCATCCGACTATAGCTGATGATAGAACGCTATGTAGCGTCAAGCATACTGAATGAGAAAATTAACTTACGCACTACAACCACAGAATTTGTGCTATTACTGAAGGCTACAACTTTTCATATTGGATGAGAAAATGTGTACTGAAGTAGCCAAAACACTCCCAAGGGAGTAATAATGACATTTTCTGATTTATTAAAAATTTGTTATAGTATTATTTCCAACTTACCCTTTATAATAAAATAAAACGAAGTACCACTAGTTCAAAACTATTATGTCTGTCCACAGAAGATTTTGTTTAATCTGAAGTGAGTCCAGGCTATACATATACACAAAACTGTCTTTAGCAGTAGTTTGCTTAAACGTTCTAACGGACGCTCGTCGTGAACCGCCTTGTATAAAATATTACAACTGACTTTAACACTTTTGACGATATATATTTTAAGAGTACCTACAAATTAATTTCCTTGTAGATTTTTTCATTATTCTTTTTCCATATTTATACTTAGGTGCTGAGACCACCCCTCCTCAATCACCTATACCTCAAAATGGATCACTTGATGACATTTTGGCAGCCAATAGGGCTAAATTTGCCCAAAAAATGACACAGAAAAAGAAATCTGATGGCAAGTAAGTTAATAATAATTGAATTGAAATTAGCAATATATTTTATAAAAAAATAGATGATGGGTACTTACACGGGAAAATGGGGTAAGTTAAAATTTGAGTAATGGCAAACGAAAAAATGACAGGAAACATGCAATTTGAGGAAAACTGTCTAATAAGATTGTCATTGTCTTGAATTTAAATTTCTATAGGAAGACAGATAGCTAGATACGCACAATTTACAGGTATCGCTCACAATCGATTAAACAAAATACCTGAGGCTAACATCGATGCGCTAAGAGAAAAGACATAACACGTAGATAACAATTTTAAGTTTGAGAAAATAACTCTTAACGAGATGAGAGACATAATCAATCATATGATTAATAAATGTAGTAATGATATCTTTAATTAGGATAAATATAGCGGGCATGAGGGTAGGCAAACAAATTACAATTTCCCAACGTTTCGTTTTATTATTAATACTTGTTCAGGGGTCTAAAAAGAGAGAAAAGACACATACAATAAATTCAAAATAAAAGCCATAAACTGTAATACCACCACAACGCTAGTTTAAGCAATAAGCCCCCAATTCAATAGAAAAAATGTCATGACCTTGATCACGAAACGAAAACTTGCAGTGGAACCACGAATAATCGCTTTGATGTCGATCGATAAAGAGAAGTTGATTGCCTTCTTGTACTAGATTGCTACTAAAAAAAGTACTAAAAAGCACTATATTTTTAATGGCGCCCTGGACATTTCTAGTAATATTCTGTTTACACAGCCTTCACATTTTTTTGGCGCCTACGACACACTACGCCATAAGAAGTGAAGAAGAAACATTATATTTAAACTTTGGTCAGGGCCGGACTTCACATTCTATATTAAAATTTATTACTTTTAATAGTAATAAAACATTTTCCTGAAATTGACATAACGTATGTGTACACATATGAAAAACCAATTATTTTAGTATAACTTGATATTGTCCTAAATAATAATAATAATAATAATAAATAGTTTTATTTCAAATCATGCACAATGTTGTACATAAAGGAAATTACGTCAAAACAAACTTAAGCTATGCGCAAAAATCAGCTATGTTATATGGTTCTAAATCGATTATCAGTCTCTTAATTTCTAGCTTAAATTTATTTTGGGAATCTATCTGTTTGATTTTTGGTAAAGCATTGAAGAACGTTAAGCACATGTAGTGTGGACATTTTTCTGTTAAAGTTAGTCGGTGTATCGGAGAAGGAACATCCATTGTTCTGGTCTTATACTCATGGGGCACTGTTAGCTTAAACATTCCTTTATGCTTTACGAAGAACATTATACATTCATATATATAAATTGCGTATACAAATTTTTAAACACACCTCTACAGCTTTCCCTGTATTCCATATTTCTTAAAGTTCTCACTACTCGCTTTTGAGCCACAAAAAGCCTTGTGTCGAGCTATGCTTTCCCCAGAAGACGATCCATATCTCAAGACCGACTCAAAATTTGCATAATAATTCTAAGCGTTTTTTCTCCCATATAACTGCCAACGACCCTTAGACTGTAGCATATTGAATTTAATTTTTTTTTTCCACAACATTTATAAGATACGACCAATCAAAAAATTCATTAATATGGATACCTAGAAATTTTACATTATCCGAGAAATTTATTTTGGTATTTTCTAGTTCTATGGTTGTTAGTTTTTCTGTGGTTGGCTGTTTCATTCTAAATAACATTATATTTGTTTTATTTTTATTTAAAATAAGTTTATTTCTTGAAAACCAATCTGTCACAGCAGCAAAAAAATTCCTCGTCCTTGCGACAAGATCCTGAATCTCCTGGCCACTTACAATAATGTTCGTATCATCCGCATATTTGACTATATGTTCATATGTCTTATCTGTTATCCAGATCGTTGACAAATATTATAAAGAGAATTGGCCCTAATATGCTTCCTTGTGCTATACCAATGTCATTATGCAAAATTGGGGAGTTGCAGGTTTTTCCGTTTTTTGTCACTGATACTGTCTGTTTCCTGTTATGCACATAGGACCCGAACCATTTTCCTGCAATCTCCCTGATACCATACATTTCTAATTTTTTAATGAGAATTTCCCTATACAGGCAATCATATGCTTTTGAGAGATCCAAAAAAATGCCCATTGTTTTTTCACCCCCCTCAAAATGGTCTATGATAAATTGAAGGAACTAAAAAATGGCTGTGTGTCGATTTTTCTTTTATAAAACCATGTTGAAATTCGCTAAAAGAGTTGGAAATTCGCTATAAGAGTTGGAAATTAATTAATCTCGTGCACATGGCTAATTCAAATATTTTAGAAAAAGAATTTAACAAACTTAGAGGTCTGTAGTTATTTATATCTTTGGGGTTCCCTTTCTTATACAGGGGCTTGATCTTAGCTATTTTTAAATTATCAGGGAATATGCCAAATTGAAAGGACTTATTAATAAGGTAGAACAAGACATCCTGTAGCTCAATCGCAGTTAGTTTTACAATGCTTATTGGTATATCATCGATGCCACTACTATGTTTATTTTTAAGTCTGTTAGCTATTTCACATATCTCTGTCGGCGTTATTGGTGCCAGAAACATGGAATCTTCATTATTTTTTATATTATATGTAAAGGGTAAGGAAGTCGAGTCATTTAAAAGGTTTGGAATTATAGATAATAAATGTTCATTATATTTTTTTGCAATAACCTCCGCATTACCTGTCAAAGCGATGTCCGCCGTATTCATACCTTCTCCTTTGATTTCCCTACCAATTCTCCACATACATTTTTTTTTACCCTGTCCTCATAGACATTAGAACGAGATTTAATTATCATTTGATCATACTTTCGTTTTTCTTTATTATATGACTTTTTATACCGTTGGTTATGTCTCGATAGTGTTAATAGAATGTCCAATCTTCGTTTGCATTCATGAGTTCTGGGTTTTTTTGTGTCGAGGTGTGCTCTTTTTTTACATATAGTTTCAAAGGAAAATGTTGATTAAATAATAACTTAAAATTATTCATAAAGACATTCCATTGCCCGTCAACATCACTCTCTCTCACGCTACATCCAACCAGTTTTGATTTTTTAGACCGGACAAAAAATCTTTCTTGTTTTCTTCCGAAAAGCTTCTTTTGTATTGCATTTCTTTCTGTTGTAGATCTTCTATGCTAAGACAAACCTTCTGTGCCGTATGACCCGAAACAAAGCTTCCGAATGCCGAAGCCTCGACGTAATCAAAAATATTAGAAGTATCTCGAGAACTAAATGAGATTTTATTTTGAAAATTTGGCTGTGGCTATAAGATAGGGTTTTCTACGTTTCTAAAATATTTTGGATGATGCGGTGTTGCCGGATCATACCGAAAGTGGTAGCAACTTCGGAATTTTAAATGAATTACCCTATATATTATATTTTTTTGGAATCTAGGTAAAAATCTAGAACAGTTTTCTGTATAATATCATATACCTATCTTTAAGACTTTTTGAATTATAAATAATTTTGTGTTAACGCCGTATCGTAAAGAAAATCGTATCTTTTTAGCGGTTACAGCTAGAAAGCTGAAAATTTTACAATAGTTTCACAAGACCATCGCAATTTTATAATTTTGAACAGTATTGAATTTGATCTCCATAACAATATTTCTGATGGCAAAAATCTTATTTTTTTAAATTTTTAATGTTTTTTTTTTTTTTTTTTTTTTTTTTTTTTATGATCAAACACAAGCACTATAGGAAAAATCCTTTAGGGCACTCTGGCAGTGGTGCGTGTGCGCAAAAAGCGATTCACGTTGGTTTTGAATCGTTGGAGGTTATATTCGTTGGGAAAAACGACCTCGGGAAGATCGTTCCACAATGATGAAGTCCTCCAGATGAAAGAGTTCTTAAATCATGAAGTTCCAGGAGTACTAAGCTTAACCACATATGGATGGGCGGCAGTGGTTCGTCGTGTATTTCTGATATTCGCCGCTCTGGGCGGAATTAAGAGGGCAAGGTCAGCCGAGCACTTTCCATGAAAATATCTGTAAAAGAGAGTCAAATCACCAACTTGCCTTCGATGTTCTAGGCTGTCGAGGTTCTTCGTCAGCTCGTGGTCTCCAATCAGACGAATGGCCCTCCTTTCGATGGAATCCAGTAGCCGAAGAGTATGTTTGGGTGCAGAGCTCCAGACATGAGAGCAGTACTCTAGTGATGGTCGAATCTGGGCTTTGTATAGTGTCAAAACTTGTTGAGGTGTGTACAACTTTCTGGTTCGGAAGAGTACACCAAGCTTCTGAGAGGCTATCTTGGCGATTTCCACAACGTGGTTATGCCAAGACATATTTCCTCCCAGATTGACGCCCAGCAAACTAATAGATGAAGCCAGCGGGATTGCGTGTCCGTCCATGACTATATCCGGTTCTGTAATGTTAACCTTTTTAGAGAAAACTGCTGCCTGGGTTTTTTAGCGTTAAATTCGACTTGGTTACTGTCACCCCATGATACTTCATGCTGTCTGCGAAGATGTGCGTCGGCAGCCGATGTTTGTGCATTCAAAGAGAAAGATGATAAAAGTGTGCTATCATCAGCAAAACTAACTATCGGGTTTTTCGTTTTCACTAGAAGGTCGTTAATGTAGAGTAAGAAGAGAGTGGGAGACAATATGGACCCTTGAGGAACACCGGCATTGATGGTGAAGGTGTCTGAGAGAAATCCGTCAATCGCCACTTGCAGAGAGCGGTCCTTAAGAAAGCTAGACAACCATGCACAGAATCGACTGGGCATACCATAGGATCGCAGTTTACTTAGAAGCCCCTCATGCCAAACACGATCAAAAGCTTTAGAAATATCCAGTGCAACAGCCCGAGACTCCATGATGTTCGATTGCGTTGTTCCAAATATGGGTGACATAGGCTAGAAGATCTCCAGTTGATCTGGACCATATTGATGATCGCTGATAATGTTGAAGCCTTCCAGGTACTTTAGAAGATGTTGGTTAATAGCTTTCTCCATTACTTTTGATATAACTGAAAGCAATGCGACTGGTCGATAGTTGTTAGGCAGGGTTCTCTTACCTTTCTTTGGAATAGGCTGGACTCGCGCCGTCTTCCAGCAAGATGGAAATATTCCTTTTTTGTAGGATAAGTTGAAAAGTCTACAAAATACTGGTGTTGTAGGAATTTCGTCTGGACTAGTAGCTTTTTTGACGTCCAGTCCTTTCAGGATTCGTTTGACGGGACGCTGACGGAACACGATTTCGGTCATTTCGGATTGAACTGCAGGAATGTCGGGTGGTGTTCTTCCCTGAAAATCTACAGTGGAATGTGAAGAAAATATTTCAGCAAGTAAGTTTGCTTTGTCTCCGGCTGTGGATGCTATTGTACCATCGGGACGTGTTAGAGGTGGAATAGTTGATTTTGTGAAATTTTGGCTGACGGCCTTAGCGACTGACCAAAAGGACCTTGATCCGTTTGGACTGTCAAGAAGTTTGTTTTTGATCCTCACGTTATGGGCTTCTTTGCTTTGATCTATTGTTAGCTTACATTGGTTTCGGGCGGTAACAAAGATGGTACGATTCTCAGTGGTAGGGTTTTGACGCCACTGTCGGTAAGCCAGATTTTTTGATCTGACAGCACACTCACAATCCTTGCTAAACCAGGGCTTGCCGTTGGAAGGGCGTTTTTGGGAGGAGGGGATAAATGCTTCCATGCTCGTTAGAATGACGTCGGAGACCTCCCCAGCACAGATGGATGGATCATCAGAAGAGAAGCATACGCTCATCCAAGGAAAAGTGCGAAAATGGTCTTTCAGGTCTTCCCACTTGGCCGATCTGTAATGCCATATCCTGCGAGGTTTAGGAGGTTGTGCAGAATTAATTGGTAGTTCGCTTAGAGTTGAAATAAGTTTGTGATCGGAAGATCCTAACGGAGGCTGTACGGTGACTGTATATAGATCAGGATTTGTCGTTAAGAAAAGATCCAAAAGACTAGCAAAATCTGGACGTTAAAGTCGCCAAAGATAGCAATCTCGGCATTTGGATGGTTGGTTTGCAAAAAGTCGATTGTATTGGCTAGTGATGAGAAAAGGTCTCTGTAATGGGTATCACTTGGTGGACGGTAAAGGCAGCAGATAAACTTGGTGATTTTCGGCGTTGATATTTTAAACCACATTACATCAAAGTCTTTCGGTTCAAGTGTAGGTTCTCGTTGGCAGCAGAGATCATCTCGAATAAAAAGACATACGCCGAAGTTGCGTCGGAATCGGAAATGAAAATCGTATCCAGGGTGTTTGTTGACGATCTGACCTTTGTCTCGGTGAGTGCGAGCACGTGAGGCTTGGAAGATTGCAAGTGCTGGTGGACTGAATTGATGTTCGTGTTAAGCCCTCTAATATTGCAGAAATCAATTTTGAAGTTGCTAGTTCTGGGTTGGTTAGCAACTGCAGGTGCCACACCATTTCTTCGTTGAGTGTTGTTAGATCCCAGTAAATTGTCGGAAATGGTTGTTTTTTGATGATTTTCGCTTGATGGGGCCCCAGGTCCAGCCCCCGCCCGGAGATCCGAATGGGGGGCGAGTTTACCTCCGGAGTATTTTGTTTATCTTCACTATTTTCGGACTTATAGCGAAATTTATAAATTATCTTATAAAAATATATTTTTTGGTAGTTGGCTGTGGATTCATAGAAACAAAATAATGAAAAATCCATTTGACGTTATGTCTGAGTTATTGTAATAAAAATGGCTAATTCACATTATTCGAGCTTAGATATTTTAAGTTTATTTTATATTCATGGGGAGTGTGGTAGAGTTTTATCTAGAACTTGCAGAAAATTTAATGAACTGCATCCTGATGCAGCTCCTATGACTCCCTAAAAGTTGATTGGCCGAGGCGGTCCATGGAAATGACCCCAAGGTCTCCGGATCTTACCCCCTAGAATTATATCTATGAGATAGGATTAAAGAAATAGTATACAAGACACCCGTCACAACAAGGGAAGATTTAGAAAATCGAGTACGAACAGCTTTGGGGTCTCTAGAAGAGAAAGAAATGAAAGAGGTCACAAATGAACATGTTATAACCACAATTTATGAATGTTTAAGAGCGAACGGAGGGCATTTTAAACAATTTAGATATTAGTTATTTTATTGATGTAATTTTCATTTTCATTTTATGTCATCCGCGAATAGACTAATGAATCGTTAATGAATATCAAGAACAAGAGAGGTCCTAAGTTGGATCCTTGAAGAATACCAGAAGTCGCGATAAATTTGTGTGAATTACAACCTCTAATTGATACATATGTTCTATCCGTTATGTACGATTTTATAAATAAGCACCAGTCTAACGAAAGTGAAAATCTCTTCAACTTAGCTATTATCAGATTATGGTCGACTTTATCAAATGCCTTGGTCACGTCTATGTATACAGTATCAACTTGGACACCCTCCGCCAGAGCATCTGTTGTATACTCTACAAAATCGATGAGGTTGCCAACTGTTGACCGCCCTTCATGAAAACCGTATTGATATTTAGACAATTTTTCTTTTACATAAAAGTTTAATTTATTAGTTATTATGTTTTCAAATATTATAGCTAAGTTAGAGAGAATTGAAATTGGCCGATAATTTTTCACATCTGTCCTACTACCACACTTAAAAATGGGAGTGTACGAGCAACTTTAGTTTATCAGGGAACAGTTTAGTTCTTAGTGATAAGTTGAAAATATGTAATAAGGGTTTAGTTAATAACTCCTTGCATGCCTTTAAAATGAACCTGGGTAAATTATTTTGACCTAAAGTTTTTTTGTTTTTTAAACTAGAGATTGCTTTCATAAGCTCATCCTCGGAAATTGGCAATAAGTCAAACCCCGTTTGTTGATCTTCATTATAAGCTATGTCACCCTGTATATTAGTTTGCTCATACACAGACTGAAAATACGACGAGAAGGCTTTAGCCACATTTTCCTCACCTCTCGTCAATGTAGAAGATTTCTTTAGAGATACCGTAGTTGGTTTGCTTTTTACCTTGAAGGAAATTCCAAAATTGTTTGGAGTCCCCTTGTATAGAGTTTTCACATGTAGCAAGATATTCTTTATATGCGGTGTTTATGTCCTTTTTGATTTTTGATCTAAGATATTTGTAATCAAGTAGACATTGCGGTAGCTGAGTCCTTTTAAATAGTCTTAGATTACTCTTTTGCCTTGATATCCATTATAATCTCTCTGTTAAACCAAGGTGGATACTTACGTTTTTTGGATGTTTTTTTAGGAATAAATTGGTTGAATATATTGTAGATAATATTATAAAAATTGTCCAGAGCCATATTTACATCTGTAGACAATTCGACCATATCCCACTGTGTTGTTCTTAAAGAATTATATAATTCTAAATAATTTGCGTTACAAAAATCATAGTACGAGACATTACATTGATTACAAACGAGAATAAAGTCAAACAATGAGACATCTATATCTAGGGCAGGATGGTGTGAGTCTTCGCTTACAATAGGATCAGGACATTTTTCGACAGTACAAGTAGTTAAAGAAATTTTCATAAACTTGTAAAGAACTATTTGGCGTTAGTAGTATACAGTTAGAATTACAAACGATTTGGAGAGTAGTTTTACTTTTATCCCACCATTTAATATTATTTAACTGCAACTTTTGTGATGATATTTTTTTTTGCACTCCACCACCTCTTGTTTTCATTATTAGTTGTCTATCCCTATCAGACCTGTACACAATATAACTATCTGCAAAAAGTTCATTATTGAAAATTCCTTCATGTTGACACGTCTGCGTTAGCGTTATTATATCATAGTTCAAATCAGCAGTGTTGGTTAGCACTTCAGTAGTTTTAGTTCTGAGGCCCCTGACATTTTGGTTATATATCTGGAAATTTTTTTATTTGGATGTATTATCCATTGTAATTATATGTTTGTATAGGTAAATTTTTTTCTGGTAAGCAGGGCAGCGTGAGTCTCTACATTCTTTAGTATCATGGTGTTTGCCGCATTTATAACATATATTAACATTATTGCAATGTTTCGCGATATGGCCAAAAGAGCAACATTTAAAACACAATGCCAAATTAAAGTACTCATTTACATAAAGCTTTGTTAAATCAAAATGCAGGTTCTGAGCTTTCATAATATGCTTGAATATATCTGGAGTTGTTTGCATTATCCAGTTTTCCCTATAAGGATTTCGACACTTTCGCTTTGCTATATATATAATTTTTTCCTGAACCTCATCCCCGAATTTAATTTGCAGTTCAGGGTTTTGTAGAGTGTAACGTTTCAATTTGGTCACTAAACTGCTTTGCTATTTATTCGTTGAACTTTTGAGTTTTATAGATATACAGTGACAGGCTTGCAGTACTAACCTTGCATCCTGACGTTACCGCCTGATGTGCCTTGACTTTATGGGATTTTGTCTCCAATATGCCTCGTAAAACCTGTTAAAGGCCTCTCACATGCTGTGTCTAGCGTAACACTTTTTGGGAAGAGTCTGCACTAGTTGTAGGACTTCATTCTGAGTTCATCTTGGGTTCTCAGGACTGATTCCCCCAGTTATAGGCATCTAAAAGCTTTAAAACCATCTCTAAAAATTGACCGTGGGTTCTATATGCATTCTTTCTCTGATTTAAAGGCCATTTCTCTCTGTAGGCCCTTGCACAATTCAGACTCACCTGTATCTTTTCCGTGGGATTCCGGCCTTCGGTATGTGTCGCTTGTTTTGGTTTTTGAGAATTTCATCTCTCAGGGTGCATTGTTTATTTCAGATGACAATCAGCTGATTACGGTCGGAGGTTAGATATTTTATCTACCCGATTAGCTGCATTCCTTTCACCGCTGTTAAGCGAGTTGCACGGCCTAAAGTAGATCGTGGGTTTTGTTGTAATATACACGAGAGAAGGTTTTTGGTGTGATGCATGGTACTGTTACAATTTCATTCTCCTTCGATGTTATTCTCTTTTATGGATAGAGTATCGATAATTTGTTATAGCTGCGACTATAGTTTATCCGCAACATCGGGTGTCTATGAACACGGTTGCTTTCTATTTCTTTAGTTTGGTATGTGCCCTGTGCTGGGTTATTTTCCGCTTCGTGTCACCTGATCGGTGTGTCGGTATTAGAGAAACCTGTCATTTTATTCCTTTTTTTTGTGCGAAGAAACCAGTATATTAGTCGGAAAGCTTCTACAAATCGTCCCTTTCTAAAAGTCAAGTGTCGACGAGGCATAAGCCACGAGTTTTTCGGAAAACACATGGGAAATATTCCCTGCCTGTGAGGCGATTTAGTTCTCCGAAGAAGTGTAAAAAAAATTAGTGCAAGTTTTCTCCCTTTAGTTTTGGAGTAGCACTTATTTTCCCCATATTGGGGATTTGCTGGGTTGGTTTGCTTTGTTCGACGTGGAAGACGCCATTTCTGACGGAGGCCATTTTGGGCACCTCTAATGGACCCTTGACCATCTGATAAGGGTCTACCTACCGGGTCAAAAGTCACCCATTCTGCCTACCGGGTCAAAAGTCACCCATTCTACCTACCGGGGTACCATCAACCTGTATTCTACTTAGTGGATTGCCATCCACCTAGTTTTCACTACCAACAGGAGTGGTCCTGTTAACCATCAAAGACTGGTATCGTTTTAGTCAATAAGTTTTGTTCTTCTGTATATACTAACCATGATCTATATCGGGTAGCACTGGGTTTTGCAACCTAACGATTTAATTTTATTTAAAATAATAAATGCTGAGTCAATCAATTTACAAAAATGCGTTTCATTTAGTTCGCTGCACTTTTTTTTTATAATATACAGTGGTGTCGACCAGTGGGTCCAAGTTAAGAGGATCCCCATATCATCCGGGAGATTTCCAGCTTAAATCTGGCTTAAGCTGGTGGCGCAAAGGGACCTTCTGCCGCAGAGAGTTAGCTGGCTGCTGCGCAACGCTGGCCATCCCCTTAGCTTGGAAAAACTGGCCCCCATGGTCATTTTCTTTTATTTCATTTTATTTCTTACATTCCAATAATTTTTACCAACAGCGGTTGCTCTAGGGCAGCGGTTCTCAAACTTTTTGGGTGACGGAACCCTTTTGGGAAGCAAAATACTTGACGGAACCCTACAATAAAACAATAGTTTTTAAAAGTGTATTCTTTATTAATAAGCATAATAAAAGTACAATGTAACAGTTACTAATTATTACTTACTTTACCACATGGCAAGTACAATAATAGAAGATATTAAAAAAGAAAAAATCTAACTAATGGGAGGTATGAAACTGTTTTTTATTTTTCATCAATTGGTTGATATCAGGTTTGATAGAAGACAGTTGAAGTCTCATATCAGGTTCGGCGTCCAGTCTATTGCGATATTTTGTTTTCGTGGCTGCATAGGTTGAGAATCCTGTTTCGCACAAATATGTTGTTGGGAACGGGAGAAGAATATTCAGAGCCATTTTGCCAAGCATTGGATATTCATCACGGATTCTGCACCAAAAATCGTTGAGAGGCGTCGTTTTGAACAGTCACTCCATTCTTGTGTCTGATGACATTTCTAAATCTTCATATATCTCGTTTGACATACTTTCGGGCTTTTCCAAGTTGGGTAAAAAAGGATTATGAATCCATGAATTCAGTTTCATTTTTGTATTCTGTTCTTCGGGAAAATACTTTTCAAAAGATGCGCGCATCGAACTGAGATATTGGACCAATTCTTCAAACACATCATCTTGAAACATTTCTGAGTCGTTATCGCTAACAAACTCACTGAGTGACGTAAAGCTTTCTATTTCTTTCTTACCAACGCAAATAATCCAAAAATCTAATTTTCTTTTGAATGCAGTTATTTTGTTATAGGCCTGAAACACTGTTGTCTGTTTACCTTGCAATGATAAATTCAATTCGTTCAGTTTTTGAAAGATATCCGCCATAAAAGACAATCGGAACAACCAAGTTTTATCATACAAACGGTCCTTCAAATTAAAAGAAGTATCTGCTGAAAGAAACATTTGTAACTCGGCTCTAAGTTCAAATAGCCTTATTAAAGTTTTACCCCGAGACAGCCATCGCACTTCTGTATGGAGCAGCAGTGTTTTATGTTTGCTGCCATAATCTTCACACAATAATGAGAACAATCGGGATTGTAGTGGTCGTGATTTGATAAAATTAATTATTTTTACCGCTTCATCCATAACTAATTTTAGATTTGACGGCATTTGCTTCATCGCAAGTGCTTGTCTATGCAGAATACAATGGCTGGAACTACAATTAGGCGCTTTATTTTTTATTCGTGACACTGCTCCTGCTGTTTTACCTGTCATCGCCTTGGCCCCATCTGTACAAATGTCAATGCAATTGTTCCAACTGAGATTATTTTCTTCAAAAAATATATTTATTTTATTAAACATTTCTTCCCCGGTAGTGTTTGTGAGCAGCGGTGAACACATAAGCATGTCTTCTTCAAAAGAACTTTCATATGGATATCTCACGATAACCAGCAAGATAGCCAAACCAGCGACATCAGTTGACTCGTCCATTTGCAAGGCGAATCGTGTTTTTTGTAGACGTGTAACTAGTTCTTGTTTGACGTAGCTTGCCAGATCATGGATTCGCCGTGAAACAGTATCGTTTGATAGCGGCACAGTAGAAAGATGCTTTGCGGATTTTTCATCGAGCATACATTTTGTTATGTCTAATACACATGGCTTTATTAAATTCTCAGCGATAGTGTGCGCTTCACCTGCTTGTGCAATGCGATAGCTAACCAAATATGATGCCTCCGTGGCCTTTTCGTTGATAGTTTTTGTTACATGCATCATATTTTTTTGACTTTCCAATAACTGATCTTTTTTACGAACAAAAAATTCTTTATTCTTGTCTTTAGACTCGGGGTGTACAGTTTGTAAATGTCGGCGCAATTTGGCAGGTGCCATGGAACTATTAGGAAGCAGTTTACTACATAGCATGCAGAGAGGTGAGCCCTTGGAATCAACAAATCCGAAACTGATATATGATTCATCATACTTCCTTTTTTTCGTCTTTGAAACCGTCGAGCTTGAGGTCGTGGCATCATCGTCTGGATCGGTGATTGCTATATTCTCCGCGCGTACTGCTTTTGAACATTCAGCGTCATTAGAAGATGTTGTTGCAACACATTTAACACCTTTAAGCCAACGTTCCATTCTTCTTTATTTATAATGTTACACGTCAGGCTGGTGGGGTCTAAATAATGCACAATCGTTACTGCGTATAAGAGACTAAGTTTAGTACAATGAAGAAATGTATAAAACTGAGACAACAGAATACAGCAGGCAGTAGAACAATGAACACTAGTTTCTCGCTAGCGAGCTTGTAAGTAGGTAGGTAGGAACTTATCGCTCCGAACGCTAATCGTCAACTGACTGACGAGGCGCGACGCGCGATCGCCGCTTTTATACTTAGTCCTAGAGTCGATCTCGAATATTCTCGAAAATACTCGAGTCGGCGCCTTTGATAAACAAAAAGCAAAAATAAAAAGAGAAATATAAAAATTGCGTTGTAAACAATTCAGAGGCGGCTTTTATCAAAGGGACTGCGCGCTCACAAGTATACAAGTATACATGTTGATACCAAACTTATGAGATATTGTACCAGCTATTGTAACACATGTTTATACAAATACAAATAAATAAATAAATATACCTACGCCGCGGCCGCGGAGTCAAAACGTTCGACCAGAGAGAGGTGTTTTGATTTTTTTTCTAAATTCTTGAGGAACCCCTACAGAGGTATCGCGGAACCCTAGGGTTCCGCGGAACACACTTAGAGTATAGCTGCTCTAGGGGTATTCATCATAATACCCCTAGCTCAGAAAATAATTTAGTGCGCCAAAGCAACTCCAAGTCGTATCAGTTGCGCCCGCAACGTGGGGCCTGATTTTAAACCGCTTTTCTTTGCTTAATTTTTCATTAATTGGTAATTTTGGTAATAATGAGCAGTGAACTAAATGAAACTTTGATTTTTTTTCCCCAGTGCATTTTTACTAACCCCATATTGTGATTTATTGATTTATTGTGATATTTCTGATTTATTGATTTACCTGATAGTGCGTATTTTATTGACTTATTGCTATTACTGTATTTTGCTCGATATCAGACATATCTATTTTTCAATTTTAATCAACTTTAATATTTGATGCGTGATACATATTGACTCTCTTTGACCCGGTTGTTGATTTGATTTGATTTATTTTTTTTTATTTGTTTTTGATTTACTCAATTCAATCCGAACAATTTAGTTTTCATGATTAGTAACTGATTAGCTTACCTTTGCTTTGCTTATTGATTTTAATGTTTATGAACTGAATAACTTATCTCTGCTGATCATTAATTTGTTTTTGATTTTATTACTTTGATTTTATTACCTTGACTTCGTGTAGGTATATTGATTACTACAATTGATTTTCTTACCTTGTCTAGCAATTGGGTGTATTGTTTTTATTGATTTTGAATATTTTTGAGTATCGATCGATATCATTAATTTACTTTGGTACAGGTCTCATAGGAGACAGATTTGGTGAATATTGTGATACTACTTAATTTTGACTTACTACCTTTTGTGATATTTTTGCTTTTGTTTTAAATTATTCACAATGGATTACAAGATGCAGATTGTGTACTTAAAGAAAGACATGCTCATTTATGAGTTGACGGTTCGCGGTTTACCAGCTGATGACACAAAAACTGTTGCTCAGTTACGATCGGCGCTACGCCCTGTCATACGTTTAGAAAAACGAGGAAAACAACTACCCGTTCCTAAATACAATTTAGATTGTCAAGAAGAACTTAATTACGTGGACTTAAATTTAAAAGAACTCGAGGGCGAGATGAAACTCATCTCTGGGAAACGCGCTCGTAATAACTTTTTACGTATCCAGTCGCGTCTCGTTCATTTATATTCTCGCACAGGCCGTATACCAGTGATCGGTTTAAGTGATGCTGAGTCGCAGACTCACACTGGCCTATTATTCCAAATCGTGAACAACTTGAATAGTTTAGATGAACTACTAAAACATGATCGCGATTTAAGTACCATCTTGGAACAAACTAAATTGAGTGATACAGATTCTGATTCTGGTTCTGTATCTTCTGTCGCGTCACAGACTAGTAGTGTTAAGAAAAGTAACCCTATTCGATCAACGCCGAAGGCGACTCAACTAAATAATTCATCTTTGTCCGGATACCCTTCAGGTAGTAAGACTCAACGTGTTGAAAAATGGGGCATTAGGTTTACTGGCGAGACTAAACAACTCTCGGTTCATAATTTTTTAGAACGTGTATCTGAACTACGTGTTGCTCGTGGTATTTCTGAATTAGAACTGTTTGACTCAGCAATAGACTTATTTTCTGGAAAAGCGTTATTATGGTTTAGGGCAAATCGCCATAGGTTCATTGATTGGAACGGTCTCTCAGATCTGTTGGTTAAGCACTACGAAGCTCCAGATTATCGCCCAAGATTGTTTAAAGAAATTTTGGAAAGAACACAAGATCCCACCGAAAGCATAGTGGATTACATCTCTAGCATGAGCGCTTTATTCCGACGACATGGATCAATGTCAATCGATGTCCAACTCGATGTGCTGACCCGAAATTTATTGCCATTCTATACCAGTCAACTAACTGAAGTGCATACTCTGGAAGAGTTGGAGACAGAATGTCTGAAGTTGGAAGCGAAGAAATATAGAGCCGAACACTACATTCCACCCTCACGAAAACGTCATGGTTTGGTGGAACCCGACTTTGCCTTTTTGGGCTCTGAAGCATCCGTCTCAGCAGACGAAAGAACATTACCTCCTGCTGAGGAAGGTCGAACATTACCTCATGTCCATGAAGTTCGATTTCAGCAAGCGAGACCTACTCTCTCCAACACTAGATCCATAACTTGTTGGAACTGTCAGAAAACAGGTCACATGAATCGTGATTGCACAGAACGCCGCAAAATTCATTGCTTCAGATGTGGAACGCCTGATGTAACGGTGAGAAGCTGTCAGAAGTGTACGACTTCGGGAAACGGATCCCGGGAGAATCGATAGGTCGTACGATGCCTCCCATCACATCCTTCTCTTCGACCGATGATAAAAAGCTCACTTTTCACAACCAGAACCTTCTAGATTTCATCATTGCACATGCACACGGCGATGAACGTCCCTACTTAGAAATTTCCATCTCTGGATACGCCATGAAAGGCTTGCTTGACTCCGGCGCCACTCGCACTCTCGTCGGAAGACCTGGATTGGAAATTTTAAAGAACTTAGGATTGAAGCTTGTCGAACAACAGACAAATTGCACTGTAGCTAATGGTCAACGATGTTCCAGTATAGGTTATTTTCAAGCACCTGTAACTCTGTTGAATAAGACACGGATGATCGACATTTTGGTACTTCCTGAACTGTCTCACCAGCTAATTTTAGGAATTGATTTTTGGAGGACTATGGATATTATTCCTGACTTGAAACAAGATGTTTGGCATTTCTCTAATAGTGATTCCACCGCTGTTATTTGCAGTTTAACTGACGGAGAGTCTTTGTCGAAGACCAACAAAAATGCATTGAATGCTTTAGTGAATGAGAAAGTTTCTCAAATGGGTACCGGCCTTGGTTTATGCAAGGTTGCAGAACATTCTATAGAGATTGAGCCAGACAGTAAGCCAATCAAGCAACGTTATTACCCAGTTTCTCCCTTCAAGCAGAAAATAATTGACAAGGAAATGGATGAAATGTTAAAACTTGGTGTTATAGAACCATCAAAAAGTCCCTGGTCAAGCCCTGTGTGTTTGGTGAAAAAGAAAGATGACAGTTATCGCTTTTGCATCGATTTTAGGAAATTGAATGGAATCACGAAGAAAGACGCATATCCCATTCCTTACATATCGTCCATTTTGGATCGCCTTAGAGACGCACGCTTCATCAGTTCAATAGATATCAAATCAGCGTTTTGGCAGGTACCACTCAGTGAGTCTTCTCGAGAACTAACAGCTTTTACAATTCCTGGAAGAGGACTATTTCAGTTTCGACGAATGCCTTTTGGACTGACGAATTCACCCGCAACTTGGCAACGTATAGTGGATACTGTACTTGGTGCTGACCTCGAGCCTTTTGTAATGGTATATCTGGATGATATAATCCTAATCTCTCAAGACTTTCACGAACATCTACGTCTTCTGGGCATAATATTCGATCGACTTCTTGAAGCCGGACTGATTGTGTCCCTGGATAAGTGCCAGTTTTGCAGGCCAGAACTCAAATATTTAGGATATGTTGTGGATCGTCAAGGTCTTCGCCCAGATTTATCCAAAGTAGAAGCTATCATAAATATACCACCAGCGAAAAGTGTCACCGAGATTCGTCGTTTTGTAGGCACCGCATCTTGGTACAGACGTTTCATCCCAAATTTCTCATCAATAATCTCACCATTAACTAACCTCACTAAGAAAAATGTCAAGTGGTCTTGGACACCGGACTGCGACAACGCCTTCAGACTAATCAAGGAAGCTTTAGTGACGGCACCTATTCTTACCTGTCCTGACTTCAATCGTCCCTTCATTTTGCAGACTGATGCGAGCTCATATGGCCTTGGAGCAGTTTTATCGCAAACTTTTGATGATGGAGAAAAGGTGATATGTTTCCTATCCCCTTCACTTACTAAACAGGAAATGAAGTTGACTGTGACCGAAAAGGAATGTTTGGCAGTTATATGGAGTGTGGAAAAACTTCGGCATTATTTGGAAGGCGTGCATTTCCAAGTTATCACCGATCATCACTCACTTTTGTGGCTACATAACCTTAAGGATCCACAAGGAAGACTTGCTCGTTGGGCACTTCGCTTACAACCATACGACTTTGAATTAATTCACCGCAAAGGTCGAGAACATATTGTACCAGACTTTCTTTCAAGGGCAGTACCTGTTCCTACCGACGCTGTCGTAGCTCTTATCGAAGAAACGATTTCTTATTCTTCCACCTCTGATAAATGGTACAAGAATATGATTCACAGATTAGAAGAACGTCCTGACAAATTCTCCTGTTGGCGAGTAGAAAATGGAAACCTGTTCAAATTTATTAAATCAACCAATCCTAACTTTCCTAATCATTCTAGCTGTTGGAAGATTGTAGTGCCGAAAGATGGACGAAAAGATATTTTGGTTCGTTGTCATGACATTCCAGCTGCAGGTCATGTAGGAGTTTTCAAAACATATTGGAAGGTTGCTGAGCGTTATTATTGGCCGAAGATGAGATCCGATGTTGCGAGATATGTTCGTGCTTGTACACCGTGTGCACAAAATAAAGTTGAACAAAAGTGTCCTGCTGGTTTAATGGGAAATCGCCCCGACATAACGGAACCTTGGCAAGCCATCAGCCTTGATTTTATTGGACCATTACCACGATCTAAATCTGGAAATACGAACATCCTAGTTGTCACCGATTATTTCAGTAAATACGCCGTATTATTTCCATGTCGTTCAGTTTCAGCTAAAACATTGGTCAAGCGTGTGGAAGAAGATATCTTCTTAGTGTATGGAGCACCACAATATTTAACTACGGACAATGGATCTGCCATGAAATCGAAAGAATTTCGAAACCTTTGTGACAAGTATAAGGTCAAGAATTTTTATACAGCTTCTTATTACCCTAGAGCTGATCATACAGAACGTGTAAATCGAGTAATTAAAACTATGTTACGCACCTATGTTCAACAGACTAATCATAGGACTTGGGAAGACAATTTACCCTCGATTGGTTGCGCAATTCGTACTGCTCGTCACGAAACCACTGGTTACTCGCCTTACTTCGTTAACTTTGGTAGAGAACATAAGCTGTTTGGTCAAGACTACTCTAATGGAATTCCTTTGGTAGAAACAGAACCGCAAAACTATGTCAAGGGAAAGATTGAAGCTTTTAAATCGCTGTACCAACAGATTCGCGATAAAATTCAATCCTCGCACGTTAAAAACCAACATCATTATAACTTGCGCAGACGACCTTTAAACTTCGTTCGTGGTCAAATGGTTTGGCGTAAAAATAAAAGTTTGTCCGACGCCGTTAATTATTACAACGCGAAATTAGCTCCGCAATTCATAGGTCCATTTAAAATTAAAAAGAAGACCGGCACTTGTACTTACGAACTCGAAGACGAAAATGGAGTTAGTAAAGGTGTGTGGCACGTTCAAGACTTGAAACCAGTGCACGTTGAATCCGACTCTGCTACGTAATCCGACTGAATAAATTAATATTGTATAAGCAACTTAACTTTTCCTCTTAGATTATGTAATGATATCTTTTCTTTTTTTTTTTTGATCATATAACTTACCTTAAATTCAGAATAAGTAGTATCTCATTAGTATTATTTTTGTTTGCTCTCTACAGTTTTTGTTTTTGCTATCAGTAAATTCTTGATTTAATTAATATCTTGACATTCTTTGTTGTTGCTTAGACAGGTTTGATTACGTTCATTATCTGCGTTATTTTGGTATTTTCTTTATTACTTTTATTTTGTTCTTCCCTTCTTTTTGTTTGCTTGTGTGTTGGCCGATTAATCCTTGTTTCTCTCTCTTACCTTATTTCCTTCCTTACCTCTACCTTTATTATCTTACCTTCCCCCCTTGCAGTGGTGGGGTTCCAATGAAATTCGTCTTCGTCCCGGCGCGTAACTTGACGAATTCGGATGGAGTTGGTTAGAAAAGCCCTGCACTGAGAACCAGTGGCAGTAGAAATCTGCCGAGAGCTGTAATAGATCAAAGCCCTCAGCTGATCTATTTCTTGCCGTAGTAGACGAAACCTTCAGTTGTTTACTACGTTGCGAGTGGAAGGCTAACCTTCAGTTACCTTACCCTCACTTCAGCGGAGTAACCTTCAGTACTTCTCTGTTTTACTTGATTCTTCCCTTGTCTTTCCTTGTCTTTGTCTTACCTTCCCCCCTTGCAGTGGTGGGGTTCCAATGAAATTCGTCTTCGTCCTGGCGCGTAACTTGACGAATTCGGATGGAGTTGGTTAGAAAAGCCCTGCACTGAGAACCAGTGGCAGTAGAAATCTGCCGAGAGCTGTAATAGATCAAAGCCCTCAGCTGATCTATTTCTTGCCGTAGTAGACGAAACCTTCAGTTGTTTACTACGTTGCGAGTGGAAGGCTAACCTTCAGTTACCTTACCCTCACTTCAGCGGAGTAACCCTCAGTACTTCTCTGTTTTACTTGATTCTTCCCTTGTCTTTCCTTGTCTTTATCTTACCTTCCCCCTTGCAGTGGTGGGGTTCCAATGAAATTCGACTTCGTCCTGGCGCGTAACTTGACGAATTCGGACGGAGTTGGTTAGAAAAGCCCTGCACTGAGAACCAGTGGCAGTAGAAATCTGCCGAGAGCTGTAATAGATCAAAGCCCTCAGCTGATCTATTTCTTGCCGTAGTAGACGAAACCTTCAGTTGTTTGCTACGTTGCTCGTGTCAGTGGAGTAACCTTCAGTTACTTTACTATTTTACTTGCTTGTGTCCTTGTGTCTGCCAAGGTTTTCCCCCTTTTAGTGGTGGGGTTCCAACTAAATTCGACTTCGTCGTGGCGCGTAACTTGACGAATTCAGATGGATGCTGGATGGAGCTGGAATAGATCGTAGCCATCAGCTGATCTATTTCTTGTGGTAGTGGATAAACCTTCAGTTGCCCTATCATTATCTTAGAAAAGTTCTAACTGTGCATGTAGTCGTCTTGGCGCGAAACATTTCGAGTGCGCGCATTGTTAGTTGTCTCTTGGATAGGGAAGTAAGCCTTCAGCGACTTCTCTATTTTATGATAAGGCAAGCCATCAGCTACCTTATTTTATTTGCATCTGGCTGGGTAAACCTTCAGTTTCCCTTCCTTATCAATTGGCAGTACGTTCTACCCTATCTTCCCTTTACCTTACCTTACCTTACCTTATCTTACCTTACCTTACCTTACCTTGTTTCTTTTGTTTTTATCTTACCTTTTCCTTTGCTGTGTTTCTTATAATCGGTCCAACCATTTCTATCGTTCGGATTGGTTTGTATTTTATTACCTTATTACCTTGATTTTGAATTAGTACTTACCTTGATTATGTCTGGTTCGTCTAGGTTTAGGTAGAGCTTTCGATGAGCTTTCTGCCTTGTCAGTGATTACTGGTTATGAATACCTAGAGCGAACTGTTACCTTGATTTGACTTTTGGATTTAGATCCCTTACCTTTGATTTGATTTGCTTACCTTTGATTGTGACTTGATTACCTTTGATTTTGACTTTGCTTAGTTACTCTTGAGTTCTGGCAAGACTTGGCTAGAGCCTGTGTTAGTCTTTTGCTTTTCAGTGTTACTGGTTTTATAGGACCAAGAGTACATTACCTGACTTTACCTTACGTTTTTGTTACCTTACCTTACCTTACCTTACGTTGAATTAGTTGGTCTAAGTGCGGACTTGGCTGTGTTGCCGTATGTTTCCTTTTTCAGTGCTTACTGGATTTATCACTTAGACTTTACCTTTTGGTAGTGGTACTATACCATATATTTTGACTTTTACCTTTGTCTCTGTTTTCTTTAGGATTTGTTAGTCGAGTTTTCCCTGTAATGTTTATAAGCCAATTATTGGGATATTTACAGGAAATACTTTGCTTTTGTTTGGAGAAGAGTATAACCATATCCAGGATATGGGATTTATGACTACAGAAGGTCCGAGTAGAAAAACACGAGACAACTTTTACCTTTGATTTGATTGCGTTTGTCCTTGGGACATTTATATTTTACTGATTGTGTCTTAGTTTGGGAATTTCCCAGTACTAGTTTACCTACTGATTTTGACTTTTGATTACTTCCCGATTTTGACTTTATCTTATCTATTATGTCTTTGCAGCCTCTTTCTCTTTGTTTATATATATTGGCCGAGTTACCTTGGGTGTCCTCGGATGGCGTTTGATTGCATCTTTTCCGGCTTAATTGCGGATGCAGCTCAGCCAGCAGAGTTATATTTTGGGGGGCGGAAGCCTGACTCTTGTAGCCTTTTTAGGACCAGTCTACGCAATGTAGCTCAAGAGAGGGCCAAGTTACTGATTATGACCTCGTTGCGCTGGGCCATAATAATTCGACAGACCGAGAGCAGTGGCGTATCTCGGAGTACCTTTTTCATTAAGTTTATTTTGGAGGTTGCGGTACACTTTGATGTTCTCGGGTGTATCTTTTAGCTTAGTGTGTGCTATAATGCACTCCCTTTTGATTGGTGGAACATTTGGGTTACAATTACGTTATTTATTTTCTTTGCTTGATCTGTTATTTTTAGTTTTCCACTTTTTAGGAATTGTCAAGTGTTCGGTGATTTTTGGTTTCTCTTTGGAACGGTTGGTCGTTTCATGAGTCTGCTTGAATGAGGTTGGTACACGAGGTTCGCCAAGCCGCAGTTGGTTGTAACGTACTATTGACTCCAGTTCGATTTTCATCTTAATCTTAGAACCTGGTTCCATCCAAGCAGCTCATGATTACTCCCTTCCCTCCCGAGGTCTCCATGGATTCCCGACCGCAGGGCAGTGACTGAAATATTTTTGGGTTTTCTTACAATTTGTATTTTTGATTTTCTGAATTACCTTGATTAGCTGCTACGTCAGTAGCGTTTGTTTTTTTTTCTTGGATCTGATTATTTGGGTGCGTCCATATCTATGACGCCTGTTATTGGTAATTAACTTGTATATATTTTGGTTGTATTTTGGCTCTCTTTGGTGAGCATCGTCTAGATGTTTCCTTGCTTTGCTTAATGAGGAACTTGTTTTTTTTTCCCTTCAGGTTGTATTTTCTTATCGTCGGTTAATTATCCTTAAGAAAATTTCCCTCCTGTTGAAGGAGAGGGGGAGTTGTAACGTTTCAATTTGGTCACTAAACTGCTTTGCTATTTATTCGTTGAACTTTTGAGTTTTATAGATATACAGTGACAGGCTTGCAGTACTAACCTTGCATCCTGACGTTACCGCCTGATGTGCCTTGACTTTATGGGGTTTTGTCTCCAATATGCCTCGTAAAACCTGTTAAAGGCCTCTCACATGCTGTGTCTAGCGTAACACTTTTTGGGAAGAGTCTGCACTAGTTGTAGGACTTCATTCTGAGTTCATCTTGGGTTCTCAGGACTGATTCCCCCAGTTATAGGCATCTAAAAGCTTTAAAACCATCTCTAAAAATTGACCGTGGGTTCTGTATGCATTCTTTCTCTGATTTAAAGGCCATTTCTCTCTGTAGGCCCTTGCACAATTCAGACTCACCTGTATCTTTTCCGTGGGATTCCGGCCTTCGGTATGTGTCGCTTGTTTTGGTTTTTGAGAATTTCATCTCTCAGGGTGCATTGTTTATTTCAGATGACAATCAGCTGATTACGGTCGGAGGTTAGATATTTTATCTACCCGATTAGCTGCATTCCTTTCACCGCTGTTAAGCGAGTTGCACGGCCTAAAGTAGATCGTGGGTTTTGTTGTAATATACACGAGAGAAGGTTTTTGGTGTGATGCATGGTACTGTTACAATTTCATTCTCCTTCGATGTTATTCTCTTTTATGGATAGAGTATCGATAATTTGTTATAGCTGCGACTATAGTTTATCCGCAACATCGGGTGTCTATGAACACGGTTGCTTTCTATTTCTTTAGTTTGGTATGTGCCCTGTGCTGGGTTATTTTCCGCTTCGTGTCACCTGATCGGTGTGTCGGTATTAGAGAAACCTGTCATTTTATTCCTTTTTTTTGTGCGAAGAAACCAGTATATTAGTCGGAAAGCTTCTACAAATCGTCCCTTTCTAAAAGTCAAGTGTCGACGAGGCATGAGCCACGAGTTTTTCGGAAAACACATGGGAAATATTCCCTGCCTGTGAGGCGATTTAGTTCTCCGAAGAAGTGTAAAAAAAATTAGTGCAAGTTTTCTCCCTTTAGTTTTGGAGTAGCACTTATTTTCCCCATATTGGGGATTTGCTGGGTTGGTTTGCTTTGTTCGACGTGGAAGACGCCATTTCTGACGGAGGCCATTTTGGGCACCTCTAATGGACCCTTGACCATCTGATAAGGGTCTACCTACCGGGTCAAAAGTCACCCATTCTGCCTACCGGGTCAAAAGTCACCCATTCTACCTACCGGGGTACCATCAACCTGTATTCTACTTAGTGGATTGCCATCCACCTAGTTTTCACTACCAACAGGAGTGGTCCTGTTAACCATCAAAGACTGGTATCGTTTTAGTCAATAAGTTTTGTTCTTCTGTATATACTAACCATGATCTATATCGGGTAGCACTGGGTTTTGCAACCTAACGATTTAATTTTATTTAAAATAATAAATGCTGAGTCAATCAATTTACAAAAATGCGTTTCATTTAGTTCGCTGCACTTTTTTTTTATAATATACAGTGGTGTCGACCAGTGGGTCCAAGTTAAGAGGATCCCCATATCATCCGGGAGATTTCCAGCTTAAATCTGGCTTAAGCTGGTGGCGCAAAGGGACCTTCTGCCGCAGAGAGTTAGCTGGCTGCTGCGCAACGCTGGCCATCCCCTTAGCTTGGAAAAACTGGCCCCCATGGTCATTTTCTTTTATTTCATTTTATTTCTTACATTCCAATAATTTTTACCAACAGCGGTTGCTCTAGGGGTATTCATCATAATACCCCTAGCTCAGAAAATAATTTAGTGCGCCAAAGCAACTCCAAGTCGTATCAAGAGTAAGCTCAGATTTAAAATCTTCTGTTGTATAACCAGCTTCAATTCCCGTAAATATCATCATTGGATCACTACTGATTTCTTTCATTTGTAGCTCCTCTTTTTGTTTTAAGACATCAATTTTTTTTTGTTGAGTTTTGTTGTGACTTTCTAGTATTACTACTCCACCTTTTGTTGTTCTCACGTTTTTAAGTCTTCCATCTATATCATCAATATTCAGAGTTTGCTTAATTTTTTGTAGCATCTTTTTAGAATCTGGCTCGTTTTGCACTCTAATGATGATCTCCAATTTTCGATTATTTGCTTGTTCTTCATTTTCTTTATTAAGTGGTTGGTTTTTACTAAGAAGATAAGTACTACTAAATTTACTTACGGAAGAATACGATTTTAAAGTATCACTGTAGGTGGCTTGGTTCATATCTCCAGAGGCAGAATTAGTATTTCTTATTCGTAGTTTAAGGCAATATTCGCAACTACTAGTTTTGCGTTGAACCATTTTCGTAAGTTTCTTTAGTAGGGGAAAGGCGGCATCTTCTATGACGTTGTGCTCAGCTTCTGTGTAAACCAGACTGTCGTTGTTTCTTTTATTAGAGGTTTTTTTTTATGGAATCTAGGAGCTCTATAATTATCTCCAATTCCATATCTTCCAAACTGGAAGATATTATACCTTCTTCCTCCGTTGGGTGAGTCTCTTATATTCCATATTTGGACTCTGATATTTCGATCTAGTTCTCTTCGTGTTTAGGTCACTTGGCAGGTCTCCTAGATTGCATTTCACACTCTCTGAGAAAGGTGGAGACCTTGCAATAGATTTTCTTGGCTTGAAGACACTATCGTCAGTAGTTTCTGATGAAAGGTTGAAAATATTAGCATCGACAGTTTGCAAATTGTTGACCAGTCCTGGCAAGTTCTGATTTAGCAATTTATCAGTATCGTTCGATTTTTTGTTATAATCATTTGTATATTCACTTGAACGCGTTTTCATAGGATTTATAGGTTTTGTATGATCCGCTAAATATGATAAAGATCCTGACGAATAACTTCTTTGTTTTTGTTGCTTAGCATACCCAAATTCTATCGCTTTAACGTTACGGTTCTTATCACCATCACTATCTTCATTCATATTCACTTTTTTATTATAATTAACAGAGTAGAAACACTGAAAATCGGTAAAAAGTACGGAAAGCCAAAATTGACGTAGATACTTTAACACGACTTGACTACTTAGTTAAAGCCTTTACTGGAGCGACTTTTTTTTGAGCAAAGTAATCTAACACAAATACGAGTATTTCCACTAGAATATATCATTCTTATTTAAACTGTAGCACTATACGCTTCTACACTTGCATCGGTGAATCCATACAATTCAATATTAATCGGAATACCACACATAACAGATCTATAAACTTTTAGTTCATTAAAAATAGCTAATTTTGACTCAAAATACTCCCACTTATTTGTTAATTCACAAGGCACCATAACATCATTAATCTAATTTCAGTCACCCCAAATTCTGTATTAAAATTTTGATAATAATAATAATACAAGGACTGATTAGCCGTAGTGGATCATAAATTTTAGCAATATTACTAAGTAAATTTCTTTTTGTTATAGGAAACTTTTCCGAACTATCTAAAACTTTGTACGATAACAAATCGAAATTACTAAGCCACTGAAGTCCTAGCGTTTTTACTTTATCATTCTCACCTAGCTCAAGAATGCTAAAAGAATCAGATGTATCTTCTAAACCTTGTAAAATTGTATTACTGTTAGATGTCCATTTCCTGAGGGAAAAGAAGCGACTTTAATATTTTTGAAATTTGATTGCAAATGACGTTACCTTTTTCTTCATCATTAAATCCACTTATCAAATCATCAACATACATATCACGATCAATCAACTCGCATTCAACAGGATATGTAATTTTATTATCAGAAGCTAATTTTTTAATACATTTATAGCTAAATATAGCGCACTAGATGTGCCATATGTTACTGTTTATAACTCATAAACTGATATTTTGAATCATTTCTCTACACTATATTTTGTAAGTATCTCTCATCAGGATGAATAAGAATCTGCCGGTACATTTTTGCTATATCAGCGATTACAACAAATATATGCTCCCTAAAACGTAACATAATTCCAAATATATCGTTTTGTATTGCGGGCCCTGGATATTGTATATCATTATGAGATTTTCCTGACTTAGTTTTACCCGAAGCATCAGATACTATCCTAACACTTGTAGTTAGACTGTCATTACGCACAATATCCGGTTGCAGTCTTTTTTTATAGCGAAAACCCAACTTTTTTATTAATTTTGATAACGATTCAATTCCGATTTCCAAAACACCTCGAATTTTTTAATTTTCTTTTAAAACTAGAAGAGTTACATTGGTTTTTGATCTGTATAAATCATAAATCACATTCCGAACTGCCATTTTAATATTTTCGCTCAAATCTTCAGTCTTTGGCTTTCTTCGTTTACATTTTTTAGTATTCTTCGGTCTTATATTATGCTTCCTTTCATGCACAATTTTCTGCACAGCCCTTAAACTAATTCCCAGTGCTTTTGCTACGTTTTCCTGCATATTTGTTGGCGAATTTTCACGTTTTCTTTCATTCTCGAAATAGTTTAACAAACTAAGCACCGTTTTTTTTTGCTTGGGGATGCAAAAAACCAGAAAATTGCTTTTTATCGTTCATATTGTCACTTTAAATTAATTGTCAAAGTCACAAAACTGACATCTTTAAATCAAGACGAAGGTGGCAACTTTTCTGAATCGCTGGAAATTAAATACATATCCTTTTCTTTCATTTCAAAATTGCATTAGTCTGTCTTATTTCTCTTACGGGTATTATTTGGACAGTATGATAAACGCAATAAAAGAATAGAAAAATTGAAAGTATGTCTTTGTTGAATCGTAAGACCCGCACGATCTGACTATTCGTTAATCGCTTCATATGTTTTAACTCGATATACTTATCCATAAAATCAAAATATTTGTTTTTAACATATCTTTCTCCAAAAAACGCCCTTTCAACGGCATGCCCTGGTTTACCAAGGATTGTGAGCGTGCTGTCAGATCAAAAAATTTGGCTTGCCGACAGTGGCGTAAAAACCCTACCACTGATAATCGTACCATCTTTATTACCGCTAGAAACCAATGTAAGCTAACAATAGATCAAAGCAAAGAAGCCCATAACGTGAGGATCAAAAACAAACTTCTTGACAGTCCAAACGGATCAAGGTCCTTTTGGCCAGTCGCAAAGGTCGTCAGCCAAAATTTTACCAAATCAACTATTCCACCTCTAACACGTTCCGATGGTACCATAGCATCCACAGCCGGAGACAAAACAAACTTACTTGCGGAACTATTTTCTTCGCATTCCACGGTAGATTTCCAGGGAAGAACACCGCCCAACATTCCTGCAGTTCAATCCGAAATGACCGAAATCGTATTCCGTCAGCGTCAAACGAATCCTGAAAGGTCCAGACGAAATTACTGTTATAGTTCAAGAGATGCGCCGATGAACTAACACCAGTATTTTGTAGACTTGTTAGCTTATCCTACAAACAAGGAATATTTACATCGTGCTGGAAGACGTCGCGAGTCCAGCCTATACTAAAGAAAGGTAAGAGAACCCTGCCTAACAACTATCGACCAGTCGCATTGCTTTCAGTTATATCAAAAGTAATGGAGGAAGCTATTAACCAACATCTTCTAAAGTACCTGGAATACATTATCAGCGATCATCAATATGGTTTTCGGAAGTCCAGATCAACTGGAGATCTTCTAGCCTATGTCACCCATCTTTGGAACAACGCAATCGAACATCATGGGGAGTCTCGGGCTATTGCACTGGATATTTCTAAAGCCTTTGATCGTGTTTGGCATGAGGGACTTCTAAGTAAACTGCGATCCTATGGTATGCCCAGTCGATTCTGTGCATGGTTGTCTAGCTTTCTTAAGGACCGCTCTCTGCAAGTGGCGATTGACGGATTTCTCTCGGACACCTTCACCATCAATGCCGGTGTTCCTCAAGGGTCCATATTGTCTCGCACTCAATTCTTACTCTACATTAACGACCTTCTAGTAGAAACGAAAAATCCGATATTTAATTTTGCTGACGATAGCACACTTATCTCATCTTTCTCTTTGAATGCACAAACATCGGCTGCCGACGCACATCTTCGCAGACAGCATGAAGTATCACACCTCAACAAAGACCTGGAAGAAATTTTAGCTTGGGGTGACCATAACCAAGTCGAATTTAACGCTAAAAATCCAGGCAGCAGTTTTCTCTAAAAATGTTAACATTACAGAACCGGATATAGTCATGGACGGACACGGAATCCCACTGGCTTCAACTATTAATTTGCAGGGCGTCAATCTGGGAGGAAATATGTCTGGGCATAACCACGTTCCTATAGTGCTTGTGTTTGATCATAAAAAATATCATCTTTTATTTTATTTAATCTCTTGAAGAATTAATCTTTTAATCGCCAAATCTCGCGAATCGCCTAAATTTAGGGGATTTTGTTTTCATGGGAATCTTACCACCAATTTTCCAGAAAAATCGCGTGAAACTCTTTCGAACATAATCCTCACAAATCTGCTCCTCTTTGGTTAAAGGGGGTGACTCAATTGAGATTTCTTCTTTTTTTTTACTATTGACCAAAACCTCTGTAGGTCATAATTCACAACAATATTACAATGAACTTGTTTCTCAACGGGACTACTAATTATGATACCACATATCCAACAAGGTTGTTTGTTTGGCTTGGGCTGTTGTTGTTGCTGTTGTTGTTTACGAATGCATACGAAGCCAGGCGGATATACCAAGAGCGGTGGCCAAATCGCGTACTACCCGATCCGAGAACATTTTCTAGGATTCATAGACGCGTTCACGAGATCGGAACTTTAAAAGTAGACCACGGTGCTAAATGAGTTCATCAAACAGTAAGAACACCGGAAGTTGAAGTAGGAATTTTACACGAAATTGAGGAGAACCCCGAAACTAGCACGAGGATAATTTCTGAGAGTGGTTTCTTCAAAACCTGCTGGAAAATCCGTTATTTGACAGGCACATTATTTTTATCGATGAAGCTAATTTTTCTCGAAACTCAATAAGAAATTTCCATAAGAACCATTTATGGGCGGATGAAAACCCTTATGCAATTGTGGAATCAAATCATCAAGAACAGTTCTCATTAAGGCCGTACTTTGTAGAGAAAGAAATTTATTAGCGACTGAAACTCCCGCGAGCTGGACATGACATACTAGCAATATCACGACGTGGTGCAAAATACTCCGTGATCAGCGGCTGAACACTGAAATACAAGACCATCGAATTGGACCAATCGGGGAATCTTCCGTCTCGTCACATCGGTATATTTCAAATACATTATTTATTTCCATTCTCACAGTCGTCATAGTTTTTGGTTGGCTTTATTTCGAAGGAGAATTTTGATTTATCGAAAATATGGACTTGTAAAATTCTGCTGCTCCTTTGAGAGGCCTCTTGCACTGGTCAGAAATATGGCTCCTCTTACCTCGTCACCCAGGTGCGCGGCCGCGGCGGTTCGTCTAAAATATAATTCATTCTATTCAAGCAGTCTTGAGTATAGAGAGTTTTCGCGTTACCTACGTAACATAATGAGAAATAGCTCTTACCGTGTCACATCAACAATCGAAACTACATACCTAAAATTATTATATATATGCTCAAAAGCACTAAATATGTTTAAATTAAAACAATCCAAATACACAGTATTACACAAACGATCAATAATTTTATTCTAATTATTATAAATTCACATAAAAAGAATCACGATGCGAAAACGGCCAAACAAAAGCCGATTTGCTTGAAAATATAGGCCGCATGCCGGTACTTCCACCGAAAGCTACCACATCGAGTTCGCGAAATCGGAGAGTAATAGATATAGGTTTTTATAGGACTCTTCAAACGCATATAACTACGTTATTTTTGAACCTATTTAAAAAATGTCGAATAAAAAGTAGTTATAATTTTTAATTCCGCGACCGTCGATGAGTTTAGCAAATCGATATTTTCGTTTGAATTAAAAAAAAATTCATTTTGCCAAGAAATTATACACAAACTACACAAAAATAAAAAAAATTATTAAAATCGGACTAAAAATGACAAAGGATTGTTAATTTGTTTGAAAAGGTGGTTTTAGACGAGCGGTTGATCAGCAATCTTTGCTATAAAAATATCTGCCAAATGTGGCATAATATTACAGAATCCACCTGCAATTGTTTTCTATATTATATGTACTTAACCCTTTCGCTGCGGAGAGGTCTTCAACCTAACTCAGTCTCCAGTGCGGGATACTTTATAGTACTGTAGCATGGGAGAAGTTTGCAAAAATGCAAAATTTCCACAAGAAATACATAATATCGATAAAATAATCAATGTTTACTCTGCTTATATAGGATAATAATAAATGTACTCGCATAAGTACTTTCATGCGCACTCGTAAAAGTATTTGAACACACAGTCGCATAAAAAAATTCGTAGTAAACAAGCATATAAACACATACCGACTGTTTCAGGAGGAACGCTCCTATAAGTTCTTTATTCTTTAAATTACTGAAATGAAATTTGATGGGTTTGTATGTGATATTATTTTGCATTTTACAAAATGACCAACTCTATTTTGTAACTGCCGGTTTAACCGGAAATAACCTCAAATTTTATTTTTTAATGGAACACCAAGTATATTTTTGGCTATATCGATTCAGAACACCATTCCAAATTCAACGACACCCCACACACACAAAATAACTTTTTTTATTTTTTCATCTAGATTGCTACGATTCCCTAAAATGGTTTACTTTACTTCTAAGCCAATTTCTTGATAAAAATGCAAATTTCAAGTTTTGTTGTGTTGTAAATTATGTACACACTTTTTAAATTTTTAAGAAGGCATTTTCTCAGAAAACTCAATTTTTTCAAATGGAAACCTATTGGCTCACTCGGGCAAATAGATAGAGCATAGTAAAAATTAGAGATGAAGCTGATCCTAAGGTTGTCATGGGAGAGATCAAGGATAATATTAGAACTACAAATATAAGTGGCAGTTGTAAAAGGGTCAAACAACTACAAAGTGGCAGTGTTATTATAGAATGTCAGAATCTAACTCAGCAGCAAAAACTAAAAGACTGTCTAGCTAAATCAACTAAGAATATTGAAGTTAAGAGTATTACATCCTCGGACCCGATGATAGTAATAACAGGTATTTTAAAAGGATATACAAACAAATCCTTTGCCAAGGAATTTGTCAATGAAACCCAGATATTTCACATACGTTCGGACCAGAAGTAGCTAATCATTTCAAATTTATCACCAAGAGGGAATGTAGAAACAAGGATAAAGAAAATTGGATATTCCAGGTACCCCCTGATGTATTTAAATGGCTAATTAGAAACAATAACCTCAGATTTGACCTATGTCCAGCCTATATTCAAGAGTATACAAATGTCACTAGATGTTTTAAATGCTGCCTATTTGGACATGTTGCCAAGTTTTGCACAGCTAAGGACTGCTGTCATAAATGTGGAGGTACTCACAGTTTCAAGGAATGTACGACAACCAACTATAACTGTCCCAACTGCTAGCGTCTAAACTTAACGGACAGGAATCACACAGCCCGTGATCTACATTGCCCTGTATATATACAAAGAATAAGAAGACTTCAACAATACACAAACTATTCAAATCCAGAAACTTTTTTATCCCCAACTTAAATAAAAGTGAAGAACAATCTACAACCGACAATGTGACAGCGACTAAAGAACCTGAACTATCACATAATATAGTGTATCAAAATGTACGTGGTCTAAATAGTAAAACTAATGAATTTTACAATGTAGTTCATTTAACGGAGAATGAGTATGATGTGATAGCCTTAACAGAAACTTTATCGAATGATGCCTTTGTAGAGGATATCACATTTGGTATTGCATATCAAAATGTGCGTGGTCTTAACAGTAAAACAATGGAGTTTCTTGATACAGTTCTGTTGACGGAAAATGAATATGACGTCATTGCTCTAAGTGAAACATGGTTAACTAATAGCAGTGTAAATGATCGTGAATTATTACCCCCGTCCTTTACAATTTTTAAATGTAGAAATAGGGATGATAATATGCGTGGTGGTGGAGTCTTGCTGGCTATTAAAAAGAACTACAGTGCGCGATGGAACTAGATTATAGTGTGCCGGGTATAGATTTATTGGGTGCAAAAATCTATATAAATGATATTGACTTTTTGTATGTATTGGTAGTTTATCTTTCGCCTAGTTGTACTATGTTAGAGAGAGAGGATTTATTTACCTACATTGAAAATTTAGAGTGTATCTATCAGAAAAAAATCGTTGTGGTAGGAGACCTTAAATATTAGCAAATTGAGTGATTATTATGTTAGTGACTTTAGGGATCAACAAATTAATATGTTTCTGAATTTTGCTGAGCAGGTAAATCAAGTGCTAAATGGTAACAAGCGTTTGCTTGATGTTGTAACAAATACTAAGTGTAGGGTATTTAGGAGCACATTCAGTTTTGTTGAGGTAGATATACATCATCCTCCTCTCCTGATAGAGATCGATCTTAAAACCCCAAAGCATAAAAATTTGGTGATCAATAGTAACTTTAAGAATTACAACTTTAGGAAAGCTAAAATTGACGTAATGTATCAGCTGTTTCAGAATACTTCCTGGGATGACCTTGAATCTTTTGCTGATGTTGATATGAGTGTTAAATGTTTCTACGACAAGTTATATGACATCTTTGAGATTTGTGTGCCAAAAAGAAAATCAAGCACTAGGCTATATCCAGTATATTTTACAAAATATATTATTAAGGATATAAAACATAAAGAGAAATTGAGAGTTTTGTAAGAGGACTAGTTTGTAAGAGGACTAAAGATGTAGAAACACACAATCAATTTATACAACTAAGAGCCAAGATAAAAAAAGATATAAAAACGGCATATGAAGATTATTTGAATAGAATTCAAGATATCAGCGGAGATGCAGGGTCATTTTGGAGGTATGTCAAGGGCAAGAGGGGCGTGATTGGTGTTCCGAACACAATGCATCGTGGGAATGAACAATTTGTTGATGGCAATTCAATATCAAATGCGTTCGCAGAGATATTTAGTTCAGTTTATGTAGATGATGATTCGGATCAGTCTGACATGCATTGTGCGCGGAGTGAGTGTCGGGTTTTCGATGCCTTGTGTTTGGGGATGGTGGGTTATTTGGCTGAGCCTCTCAGAATATTATTTAACCTTTCTATAAGAACAAGCACCTTTCCTCAAATATGGAAAGAAGCAAAGATTTGTCCGGTTTTTAAAAAAGGTGATTGCACAGATGTGGAGAATTATAGGCCTATATCACTATTGTCCTGCCCAGCCAAGATATTTGAGACTATTTTATATAAATTTATATATAATTCTGTGAGAAACAAAATAACAACTAGGCAAAAAAATCTACGTCTACTAATTTATGTGAGATAACTCAGTACATTGCTGAGAGCCTCGATGGGGGGGGGGGGTCAGGTGGATGTAATATACACAGACATCGCTAAGGCTTTTGACAGAGTATCGCATAACGTTCTCGTACACAAATTGCGTAATGAGTTTGGTTTTCATGATAATTTGATACAATTATTAAAGTCGTATTTGTACAACAGAACACAACGAGTTGTTATTAGGGGTTACTACTCTGATTATTTTTGTGCAACTTCAGGTATTCCCCAAGGCTCTAACCTTGGACCATTGCTCTTTCTATTATTTATCAACAATTTGGCTAATGAAATAGGTGGTACAAAAGTATTGTTGTTTGCTGATGATCTAAAATTATATGTAAGAGTTAATAACTATAATGATTGTCAATATATTCGGCAAAATTTAGACAAAATGTATCTTTGGTCTGTTAAAAATAAATTACAATTTAATATTGACAAATGTTTTGTACTTAGTTTTAATAGGAAGAGAACGCTAGTCAATTTTGAGTACACAAAAAAGAAAGGAAGGGCATTGGCTAGGGTTGTGGAAATACGTGATCTTGGGGTAACCTTTGATGCCCAGTTGGCATTCAAAAGTCATATATATATATATGATATAGCCAGTAGATCGTCTAGAATGTATGGATTTATTGTTAGAAATAGTAAGGAGCTTAATGTAGTATCTGTCAAGACTTTGTATATTTCTTATGTGAGGAGCATATTGGAATATTGTTGTATAATATGGAGTCCGTGTTATGGAATTCATAAATATAGTATTGAGAAAATACAAAACAAGTTCTTGAGGTATATACACTATAAGGAAACAGGAGTATACCAACTACATATTGCAAAATTAGATATAATGAAAGTACATAACATCCAAACACTTGAAAATAGGAGAAATATTTCTGCTATAATTTTTTTATATAAACTACTTAATAACATGATAAATGCTCCTGATTTATTAGCTCAGCTAAACTTTTATGCTCCAGCATATATAACGCGATATCCTTTAAGTTTTTATATTGATAATACACTTACAAACTACTACAGAAATTCCCCTATTATTGTTATGTGTAAATTATATAATCAAAAGCGATTAGAGTTTGATATATGGAATATTAGCTCAGTAAGTAAACTCAAAAAAATACTCTATGGAATGTTTTAACATTAATGTATAAAATGTTGGAATTCATTGTTAAATTCGTTGTTAAACGCAACTTGATTAGTATCAGGTTTCGTTTGACCTACACTACAAATGGATGTAAATCTGTTGTGTTTGTAATAAATAAATAAATAAAATTTGCCATAATGCTAACAAACACATGAACATAAATACAAATTTAAAATCCGCCATAATTTATTGGACTCGGAAGTCATTATTTTATAGAATTCATAGCAATCTAAATAAAAAAATAAAAATTATTTAAAGTGTCAAAAAATGATGTTCTAAATCGATATAGCCAAAATTATATTGGGTGTTCTATTTAAAAATCTAAAGTTGACGTCATTTCCGGCTAAAACGGAAGTGACAAAATTTAGTCTGACATGTCATAAAATACAAATTAATATTACATACAAACCACCAAATTTTATTTCTGTAATTTAAAAAATAAAAAAGTTATAGAGGTGAGCGTTCCGGCTGAAACACCCGGTATACACACCCAAGTATAAGAAACAATTAACACTCGCACACTCGCTTAACCTAACAGATACGATTTCAATTCATACTAAATATCGGGAGGCAGCACCACAGACATGGAAAATCAAGGTCCGAAAATTCGGAAGTCCGCAGCGAACGGGTACTGTTTCTTTAGGCAATGTAAAAAAGTCAGGAAGAACGGGACACCCACTAACAATCACAACAACAAATCTAAAGTTAAATAACAGAAGAAATAAATAGTAGTTATTTTTTAACAAGCCGCCTTTTGTTTTGTGTATACAATATTCTGGGATCGTAAAGTAACCTAGGACCTTTAAAATGACATATCGCAAGACCCCCCTTCCTATTTAATTTTCTTCCCGAAAATGGTACCCATCCGCCATTTTGACAGTTAGTACTGTCATTATTCCTTCAAAAAGAAGTTTACATTCCCCTATAACCCACTCCCAAATTTTGTAAAAAGCAAATTAGCGGCTCAAAAGTCATTAAGCCGTTTCGAGACTATATACACACACACTGTATATGTTAATATGTAAGTGTTGTTAGATTTAAAAGTTAAAAGTTAAACTAATAGTACCGCTTTCTAAAATTAATACAGATATGTGGTTGGCACTGACAATGCACAAAAAGACATACAATTTAGCCCTATTTACTAACCTAGATATTTTTCTCAGTGTAGCTTAATCCTGTACCGTGATAGCTTGTTTCACGTCTACCGACAATAAATAATGCTTGACATATTTAACTTCTAATACATTTCACTAAAATTTATCTAAAACATGCTTCGCGCGCTGCAAGATTACTCGCTTGGAACGAAATTGTAATATCTCAATTTTTGGAATTATAAAGATAAGACAAGGTTCTAAGGTACTTTTTCAAAAAAAAATAGCACCGACGATATTAACCTTGAAAAATGCCTAAAAATACGCACTTTCGGTCCGATTTTAAAAAATTTTTCACTTACTTTTTTCAAAATAGGGCTATGTACCTTAGAAATAGAAACATTTATTTACTAGAATTTAACTTGTCCCGTCAGGTAGTTCAAATAGCCTTTCCAGAATCCTGCAGTAGCGAAACGTTGTTAATCATCCTATAAATTTGCGCATTGTACGCCCTTAAATGTTTGGGCGGCGTTATTGATCATTATTTTATAGACCCGTTTTTTCTCCCAAGAAGACTTAAATCAAATTTACACTTCCTTGAAGAAGATCTGCAGCCAATACTTGAAGACCTTCCAGTCTTATTAAGAAACGAGATGTGCCTAGTGCACGATGGTGCGCCTCCACATTTTATCTTACGAGTACGTGAATTTTTAAATCACACCTATCGCAATCGGTGGATAGGTCGCGGATGAACGCAGTCGTGGCCGCCTAGATCTCCTGACCTTAATAGTTTAGACTATTTTTTCTGGGGGCATCTGAAAAGCTTAGTGTACGCAGTGCCGATTCAAACCGAACAAGAGTTCAATCCACTGTTACCTCTGCAATGATTTAAAAATTGTCTAACCGTCTCATAGTATTGAGGGGCAGCGCCGTCTTGCCGAAACCAGAAGTTTTGTAGAGTGTCGGCATCTAAATTTTGAAGCAAAATGGGTAGATATGATGGAGAAAATTCAATTAAAATTGTCGTGTCAAACGCTCTCAAAAATATGACTCAATATTCTAGGGCCCTTATATTCCTCCCCAGACATTACCGTCTGTATCTATATGTCGAACCCTAAATTACGGGGAATATATAACACTCTTAGATATCAAAGTACTAATTCAAAGTGAATAGCTATTAAGGAAAGAAAGAGTTTTTATTATTAGGATGTTACAAACTTCGTACCAGTTTAGAACTAGTGTCTTCTCATCAGTAGAGGGTAAGGGTTCATACCTTACCATAAGAATACTTTTCAACTTCAACCATAATCGGTAATATGCAACTAAGCGTCATCTAATAATAGTCTTATACAATCTGAACAAAAATACGCGTGAAATCATCAGAAGACAAAAGCTTGTTGGCTAGTCGGAGTCAGATTGTAGTAACATTGAAAATAAAATAATTTTCTAACCAACCGAAGTTTCCTTATAAAATAATGATAAACCAAGAAAATATTTTTTATCTAACTGGTTTCATTTATTTATTTTTTTGTAGAAAAAGTCCTAAAGTTACCAAAAGTCCAACACAAGAAAAAGCTGGTAAAAAGCCGAGAGTATGGGAATTGGGAGGGACACAAAAAGAATTGCCAAATTTAGAACGGACAGTTGACAAACCGGAAGATGCCAAGAGTCACTTTACTCCGGATGCTGAGGTAAAAAATGATTTTATTATCCTAAGAATTACTGTTTGAGAATGGCTTAACCATTATTCAGTACTTTGTAGCGTTTAACTTTTTTTGAAGCCCATCTTTTATAGCTTTGCTGAGCAGCATAATATCATCTTCCCTAAAAGTTTAACGACTAAATTGAAACTGTTGGTTGTCTAAGTATTTTAAGTAATAACCTTCTAAATTGTAGAACCTATATCGACTTACCGCTCGAACCAAGTGTACTCCGTGAGGTTGTCAGATTTATGTTCAACTTTTCCTGGGAACCTTTAAGTCGGCGATGTCTACCAACGTCTTTTAACCAATCAAAATTCAATTTAGGATGATTGGAATGTCCGGTTCGATTTATCTGAGGGGATTTGGGTTTCCGCCCGCCATTCCGGGGTAACGTGAAAAAGCACGCGGTTATTTCGAAGTGCTCAAGAAGAAACCCAATCGGGTATATATATTTTTTTATTTTCTTACAAGGAGCACGTTCTCACTACCGCCGCAGGATAGATCTTTGTTTGTTTTTTTCTTCAATCCTGAGAAATCCGGGCGCCCGAAATCGCATTTCATTTCTGTTCTCGCAAGCCCTTCGTACAAGGTGAGTCAAGTTTAATTAAAGTAATGTAAATTTTTTTAAGATCGATTTTCTTTTATATTATGGGCGAAATGTCCTTTCGATAAAAAAAAATTGGATGTTAATTGGCCAATTTTTAACAGGGTTTTTCATGTCTCCTATTTTTCTTCTTCCTGGTGGTGATCCTCATTTGGCTGTCATACTGCCTAATCGGTATCATGCCCTGTCCCCTGGGTTACATTCCGTTGCTGTTTGACTCTGTAAGGACGATGTTATGTTAAAGGATCAATCTACCCGAGAAAAATGGTATTCCTCTGGAATCCTCACGGCATCCATTATTATTATTATTTCTTAAATTTTATATTTTAGTATTCTTATCAATATTTTTTATTTACAAGAGTAATTATAAATCATTCACTTATTCACTTTGAATAGTAGCTTCAAGCTACCCTACGTGATAAATACCTTCTATTTAACTGTAATTTTGTCGACTAAAGAACAAGTTTAACATTTCTTTAGGTCTTGTTGTATCATAGCCCACTATAGGAGGGTAATAAGTTTTATTTTTAATAACATACATTATCTAAGTTGCATTCTCCAGTTTTGCGATAGAAACTTACATCACTGATACAAACACTTCTTCAACAATTTGAAATATTTCTTATTTACTCATGGTCAGGTAGACTAGTTCTCAGGTGGTTAAGATCATTTTATTAACATTTAGGGTTTTGTAATTTTTCCTAAATTATTTATTTCTAAATAAATTCAAATTACGTGGTGCCCAATTAATTTGTTCTTGTTAGAAACATTTTGAATAGAATAGTCATCACTGTGTATTGACAGAAAATAAACCCACGACGCTCACCAGACGAAAAGCTGTCGGTTGTATTGGGCCATTTTCTTTTGATTAGCAAAGAAAATTGTCACAACCTCTCTCTTATAAAAACAATTACTCAAATAACTAATAATAATAACTAATACTGCTACGTCACACTCTTTTCAGCGATTGGTTACCGTCTGCGCCTCTCTGTCTCCACGTCACCCCGTACGAACGAACACCGGTCGAAAGATAATTTACCGTTCCGCTGTACAGCTCGGCTTTTGGCCGGCAGTCTGAAATAGAACTCACTATTCTCTGTGTGGAGAAATTGTCCTCCCTCGCAATGAACCAAAAAGGTGTTTTACATTGTAATCTCTTGAAGCATAACTTTGCTTTGTAAAAAGAACATTACTTATGAACTAGCATTAAACCCTCCTCGTTACTTCGTTCTTCATAATAAAAGTTGTTAAGTTAAACAGTGTGGTTTAATTTCAAAATGAAAACGAACACTCTTTACGTATTAACATCGAAAACAAAATCTCATAACAATTACTACATATGCATTAATTTTCATTCCAAATTTTGTAGAATCCTATTTCAGGAAGACCAAATTGTAAACAAATAATTTTTGACAATTTATTATTTTAGAGTAGACAGAATTTCAAACAATTAATAAATAAAACTGGTTATTTGAGTGTTTAAAGTAAATTTCTTTCAGTCTTCATATACCTGTTCCCAGATTATAATATTAGGTACCTACTCAAAATTAACGCCGATTTTTTTGCAAATTAAATTGCTTATGCTTTGTTATACAGTGTGTACATAAAGTAAGGAACAAATTCATTATCTAGGAATTTAAAAATATTTCGGAAAAATCCTCGGACACGTGTATAATAATTTTTAATGCGCATTTTTTTCCCATACAAACTTAATATACAAGGTGGCTCATGTAGTAGATATGACATTATCGACGATTTTTTTAAATGGGAACCCTTATATTTTAGTTCAGATCTGTAATCTCCAAGAACAGCTGATTTCAAAAACATAACACACTTAGGGCCTAAAATTCATAGTTTCGTTACTACAGGGTAAAACAAATAATTTTATTTAAGATATTTTTAATTTAAAAAAATGTAAAAAAATTAAATAAGCTATTTAATTAAGTGTTGAAATTGTCCTCCTTCTGCTGCCTGACAGTACCCCAAGCGATCAATAAATTCTTGTTGGACTTTTCTTATGGTTTCTTTTGAAATGTTCCTGCATTCTGTTGTTATTCGATTTTTTAAATCTTCAATATTGGCAGGTCTGACTTTATAAACAACATTTTTCAGGTGACCCCACAAGAAAAAGTCTAGTGGTGTAAGGTCTGGAGACCTAGGCGGCCATTCAACAGGCCCACGTCTTCCAATCCACTTGTTCGGAAAAACTTGGTTTATGTAATGGCGCACTACTGCTGCATAATGTGGAGGTGCGCCGTCTTGTTGGTACCACAAATTTTCATCTAGAATTGTAAACGGGCTAAATTATCTTCATTTTCTTCAGAACTTTCTTATCCCTACGCTAGTTAACTTATACCCTAGTAGAAATAATCCAGGAAATCTAGATGAAAATTTGTGGTACCAATAAGACGGCGCACCTCCACATTATGCAGCAGTAGTGCGCCATTACATAAACCAAGTTTTTCCAAACAAGTGGATTGGAAGACGTGGGCCTGTTGATTGGCCGCCTAGGTCTCCAGACCTTACACCACTGGACTTTTTCTTGTGGGGTCACCTGAAAAATGTTGTTTATAAAGTCAGACCTGCCAATATTGAAGATTTAAAAAATCGAATAACAACAGAATGCAGGAACATTTCAGAAGAAACCATAAGAAAAGTCCAACAAGAATTTATTGATCGCTTGGGGTACTGTCAGACAGCAGAAGGAGGACAATTTCAACACTTAATTAAATAGCTTATTTAATTTTTTTACATTTTTTTAAATTAAAAATATCTTAACTAAAATTATTTGTTTTACCCTGTAGTAACGAAACTATGAATTTTAGGCCCTAAGTGTGTTATGTTTTTGAAATCAGCTGTTCTTTGAGATTACAGATCTGAACTAAAATATAGGGGTTCCCATTTAAAAATATCGTCGATAATGTCATATCTACTACATGAGCCACCTTGTATATTAAGTTTGTATGGGAAAAAAATGCGCATTAAAAATTATTATACACGTGTCCGAGGATTTTTCCGAAATATTTTTAGATTCCTAGATAATGAATTTGTTCCTTACTTTATGTACACACTGTATAGAAGATTCAGAATTTAAAATTTCCTTCGTTAATAAATAGTTGTAAGTTTAATGCAAATAGGAAAAGTACACTATGATAATTATTTCACACAAGTTTTAAGAAGCAACCAAAATTTATGGAAAACATAGCTTGAAATCGTTCTTGCCTGAAGGTCACCAACGTTTTCTGTTGTTATTTCTACAAAGGTAAAAACCACATATTAAAATTTAAAATTGTATTTTTTACAACGGAGTTTAAGAAATTTGAGTGATATCAGTGTAATTTGAATATGTGTGTTTTGATATAGTTAGTCGCCAAAGATAAAGATGCCTCACAAAAACTGTACTTTGATAAAATTTCCAGGATCAAATTGGTTAAATGTTCACTTTTATTACTTTAATTTTAAAAATTTTGAAATCATATATTTTTATTCGAACCTAGGGAATTTTTATATTTTTTCCTGTATGCGTTGATTGGATTTTACCGATGATAGTAAGAAATTGTTATTTGTTCACCATATTTTATCAATAATAAAGTGTTTCGAGAAAATAATTAATTAGTTTGAAGTTTCTTCCGATAACTAACTGAATGCCAACTTTTTTACAACATATATTTGAAAGGTTCCTTATTATGTTTTTTGTGATGCAGTTTTGAAATTTAATATTGGCCGCTGAACTTCCTTTTATGTAGTTACCAACTAATTTAGTCCGTGTCTTAATCGAAACAAACTTTGGAGAAAACATACTGTTTACCCCAACAGTGTAAAGTTTTAATAATTCCATGGAAATAATTTTTTTAGATTGTTGGTCAAATGCAGGGCGGAATGAAAAATTTGGAAGTTGAATCGTCAGATGAAGAATATGAAGAGGACCAAGAGGAAAAAATGGTGGAAACGAGAGAGTCAAAAAAGATTAAAAGTGGAATGTTTTCCATTTTTAAAGGTCTTGTTGGTAAGATTAACTCTTTTCAGTTTATGAATTGGTAACGAGTATTAATTTTTATCAATTTTTTGATAGATAGGTTTGCTTGCTTGCACAAACTTTCAGATACATTTTAAAATTAATCGAAGTTAGTAAAGATTATTTTTGCTCTTAAGATCACCTTAGCAAAATAAACCGCGGGAATTATCTCTAGAAGTTTTAAGTACTTCAGAAGACGAACCGCTACTTTGGAATATTATGGCATGCATGAAAGGTATTATTGACATGGTAATAGAAACAGTAAATTCATTTTAATTGTGCTGTTCTGGCAAAAGGGATTTAATATTTTACAAAAATTAGGAAAATGTGTCTACTTACTGCGAGAATACAAACATACACCCGTAAATTAAACGATTCAGATAACTTTATAACAAAGAATTGTATAAAACTCTAAGGGGCATATTTTTAAAGTATTTTTTTAATAAATACAGGATGTTCAAGAAGTAGGATCCAAGACGAGATTACGTTTTTCAAATGAGATCCTGTATTTTAAGGCATTTATAAATTTTAGGGTTTATTAACCACGTCAATTGGTGTGTAATTTTCTACGCCTAATAAAATTTGTCCTTTGGTATCTAAGGAAGTTAAATATTTTCCTGTTAATAGACTACAGCATCTTTATGATACAACTTGAAGAAAAAGAGCTTTCACATTTATATATTATGTATCGTTCCTGTAGCAAAATTTAACCGCTATAAGCGAATGTGTAACATTCAGAATGATTTTAGTGTTTTGTACCACATGTGGAAAATGTAACATCCACGACATTTAGAATCAGTAGGAGTATACAGGATGTAACAGATTCGGCCTTCACCATTGGGATTTCGGAAAAGAGATACGAAGTCGGTTAATTTGGGGCAAAGTTGCATAATTATGGGACCCATAATATGCCCACAAAACACACAGGGGCTTCCAAAATATTTGGAAAAATCTAAAATTTTACGTTTCGGATTTTATTTGTTCCTGACTTTGTTCTTCCTTCCTTTCTTCCCTTCTTATTGCTACTTTTTATTCTCTCCAAGATGGCATCATCAGATCTTTAATGCGTCTTCGGGTGGTCACCATCATCAACTTAATTTTTTTAAATATGGCCCTGGATGTTTTTGTGTAAATTATAAAAAAGGGCTACAACACTTACTGAATTTCCTACGTTTTGTTCCTAAAATCGGCAATCTTCAGTAAAATTTAAAAAATTTTAAATTAAAAAAATTTTAAATCTTAAAATTTATTCGAGATGATCTCTGTTGCCAACGAGAACTCACACTTGAACCGAAAGACTTTGATGTAATGTGGTTCAAAATATCAACGCAGAAATTCATCAAGTTTATCTGCTGCCTTGATGGTCCTCTAAGTGATACCCATTAGAGAGAGCTCTTTTCTCATCACTAGCCAACACAATCGACTTCTTGCAAACTAACCATCCGAATGCCGAGACTGCTATCTTTGGCGACTTTAACATCCGCAATGTCAACTGGCTTAAATACTCAAATACAGACGATGAGCAAGGCCGTGAGACTCAATCCTTTGCGATCAGTTCTGGTCTACCTCGACTCGTAGAAGAACGAACGCGGATTCCAGGCCGAGATGGAGATTTGCTAGTCTTTTGGATCTTTTCTTGACGTCAAACCCAGATCTATATTCAGTTACCGTAAAGCCTCTGTTAAGATCTTCCGATCACAAACTTATTTCAACTCTAAGCGAACTACTAATTAATTCTGAACAACCTCCTAAACTTCGCAAGATATGGCATTATACATCGGCCAAGTGGGAAAACCTGAAAGACCATTTTCGCATATATTTTTAATAAAAATTGTAGGCTGTGGTCAACGTTTTGCAGGCTTTTAAGCACTACTCGGCCTAGTCCGTTTTCTATTTCTGCATGAACTGCTTGGTATTGAAACTCTAAATACTTCACTACTCGGCCTAGTCCGTTTTCTATTTCTGCATGAACTGCTTGGTATTGAAACTCTAAATACTTCATTTCTTCTGCTATTGGTTGAAGTAGTGGATAAAGTCGTGGTTACTTACCTGAATCCAGCTTAAGGGGAAGAACTCTGGGTTTTCTTTCAGTCTTGGATTAGAACTTCCTGGGCCACGGCTCAGGTACGTCTGTAATAGTAGTTTGTACAACAAGAGTGCACATGAGATACATATGATATTACTCAAACGATTGAGCACTCCGCCTTCGCCGTCGCTAATTCGTAATCTTTATTCGCAAAAATTAAGAAGATGGAAGCATTGACTTTCGCATCACCGTTCATCCAATTCCTTAATTCTTAAAATTATTTCGTTTTGCCTAGACGGTTCCCAATTTTGAAGGATTAAGAATTCCGAAAAAAATGATACGAGTAATTATAAGCAACGGGCTTCAAAACCCATTGTCCATTGTGGAGACTCGTGCGAGCTCGTATAGCCCGTCGCTGGGTGTCTGCTTGTACGATTGAGATGTTTGGTTGCTTTTTCATTAATATTACAAATTACGAGTGCTAATTTCCTACAGAACAGCAATTTTATTGCTATAACAATACGTTCTTCAATTTATTTCTCTATCAACAATGGATTCAGATAAGTATGTTTTTAGTACTAATTTGCGGAGTCACATGAATTGTTCTTTGGTCATTCTGGTATATTTAAAAGAATTCAGACGTATTTAGGACTTCCATTGTCTTTATTTCTTTATAACGCTTCTAGTAACAATAGATCTCCAAATTATGTCTATCACTCATGACACAGCATTGTCTCCAACCTTCAAACAAACTTATATAATTGTTTCCCATCCCATTCTAATGTTAACAACTCGAAATCTCTTTTCCTGTTCATTGAGCGCACACCGAATCGCCTAAATCTTTTATGTCGCATTTTTACAATTGCCCCAATATAGGTGACCATTGTTGTAAACAAATATGCAATTGCTGCAGGTTTAGTTGTATTAAGTTTCATATTTAAAATAAAATAAAATATTAAAATAGGTAAAAATACACACGAGAAGTACACAAAAAAAGGATGACGTTTGGGTTTGTTCGGGTTTGTGACATTAATGCCATAGATAAACGTCTAGTAGTCTAGTTAAGGATTAAGAATTAAGGAACTGTGTAAACACTACTTACCGATTAAGGAAATAGTTACGAATTAAGAAATAAGCAATACAAGCCAATAATTACTTTAACAGGATTATGTACTATTAATTCAGATTTTAAAACGGATAGTTACCAACTCAAAATGTGTCATTTGCATATCCTAACTAGGATGGATATGAAATTATATCCATTCAGTTAACTGAAATAGCCTTCATATGAATTATGTAGAAAATATACATGTAGGCAGTAGAAAAAGTATTTTTCAAATTGATGGCTTTACTTGGTTGATTTTTGACGTTCTTTTTATGAACTGCTATGTCTTGTGTGTAATAGTCATGCTTTTGTCAGTTTTTACTATTAGCGGAGTAAATAATGGGTAAAATTGTGCCGTTTTTTTTTATGAGCTTAGAACAAAATCAGACCCAATCAGTATTGTCAACAACATCATTATACACATAGAATCTCAAAATACGACATTTTTTGGTGGTCACGAAATTTTTTATTTTTAAAAAACTATACAATTTTCACTTTTTTAAAAGTAATGCTTTTTTGCATATCTACTCGTATATCTGAAAAACGAATTTCGCTAACAACGGATTTTTTTTTAAGTTTTAAAGCACATACTTAAGCACTTCTTTTGAGGTATAATATTAATGGTATTTCATTTTTTTAATATGCTAAAAACGCCAGTGACCTTGAAAGTTTAGAAACTATGCAGGCAAATTTTCACTAATCAAGAAACTTTTTTGTTTTTGGGAATTTTATATAATATGCTACGAAAGAAATGTAGCCTAAAGACCTAAAAGTTTTCAGAAAAAAAATTCCTTGGATATTCTCTATAGTTTTTATAAAATGACATGGCACTGGGTCATTAATAGTTAACTGTGGTATCCAAACATCATCTTTTAATACCCATCCAAATTTTGAGGGATTTTCATATACTGGTTCCGGTAAATGACTAGAATACCAAATTTTTAATTGATAAATACACCTAAAAATAAAATATTAAAGATCTCGTTGTTAAGTGCTAAAATGCGAAATCTACCTTTTTAGATGTAACCTACAAGCATCTACTGGCGGCGGAAGTTCACAAGCAGGCTTATTTGAGGTTGTTGTTAGAATAAATCTTAATTCATTTAAGTTTTTAATTCTTCTATCCTTATTTTTATACACCAAAAAAATATATTTACTGGCAAGTTCCATAGCTTCATCTTCAGATAACATTGGAAGCTTTTCTAGTTCGGAAAGACTCTCAATATTTCTTTGTAACATATCAAAAGCGGTTTTTTTACCTACATATTTTATAAAATGCACTCGTATTATCACAACCACTTAAGCAATGGATAGCCAATAGATTTTTGGTTATTAAAGGGCCAAGTTTCTTAAATAAATCGTGGATGGCAACGAAGCGTCTATTTTTGCTGCGTCCCATCTCCATAAACAAAACACATTTTTGCAATTCTGGAGTAATACTATAGAAGTGTAGAAGTAACAGTAACACATCAGTGTCTACCGATTTTACCCGAAAGGAGTTGCTATTTAATGTTCTGACAAAACATGAAGAATGATACGAGTGTCTGTTTCCTCTTGACTGCTGTTTAGTGACATCAAGTTTTCAGGTTCTCTATTGCAGGTAATTTGAAATACTTGTTTTGGATTTTCCAATCCTCCAGCAATTACTAATTTTTCATGAATATTTAACAGATTGGAACCATTTTGAAGAAAATAGTCGGTTAAATAAACTAATAGCGACCTTTTGTTCGAGGACGACTTAAGAAATTCGTTAAAATTAGGGACTTTTCGCTTACCCGTCACTTTGAAATCAACAAAATTTGAGTCGCCACGTTTGCACCTCTCGGCATTCTTAAGTGATTGAGTAGCGTAGGTATCAAAAACCACTATGATGCTTTTTGCACCATACTTTCTTCCATTACTTAAAATGTTTGTCAATAGCAGATGTCCCAAATCTTTAAAAGTTGAAAACGTAGATGACTTCAACTCTTGAGTTAGTACCATGCCATCAATAATATATGAATCTACTGGTGGGCAGACTAATAAAGGACTAGTAAATGACTCTAACTTCTTTGAAAGTTCAAACCATCTTCGTGAAACAACGCAGCTGGAACAGAGGAAAGTTCGTAAGACAAAATGTTTGACAAATCCATTTCTTGGAAACGTGCGGCACATACAATTCTCCGAAACATAAATTCGGAGCCAAAAAATGTTTTTATCTCCGTATAGGCTATTACTAATTTGACAAACCATCTCAAGATTGTGTTTGCTGGTGTAGCTCTTCCTGCAGTTTTTATGATATTTTACTTTAATTTTTGCGTTTAAAATATCATCCTTAATTGCCAAAATTTTCTGTCCAAAATTATCTTTTCTCATTTCCGCCCTAATTATTGCTGCTTCCAACACAATAAGTTTATCTTTCTCCTCCACAACTACACCACACAATAAACATTCCATTTTAATATCCAACTGGTCTTAAATATTGTTAAGAAGTAAACAATGCACCATTCGCAATATGATCATACGTCGATCTCACGGGCCGCGGCAACGCCATACATTATCGTACGAACCGCATTTTTAAATTTCGCGCGCAGTAAAAAAATCATAACGCCTAAACTATAAAAATCACAATAACGGTTATGCTACTAAAAACTTTTTTAGTCTTTTGGCTACATTTTCTTCGCAGCATGTTATATAAAATTTCTGAAAATAAAAAAGTTTCTCGACTGGTCAAAATGTGCCTGCGTAATTCCTGACTTCCAAGGTCATCGACTTTTTGAGTATATTTCAAACCAAAAATACGAACCATATTATGCTTGTTGGGGCCGTGCTTTTCCCTGGGTTGTCTAGTTTTTTTTATCCTGGCTTTTCGGAAATTAAACACATGCCAATCTTGATATAGTGGACTGTATATTACTAATTATTAACTATTACAAAAAGAAAGAGCTTGGCGCTGCCCGCTGTCGTCTCGCTGTCATGGCGCAGAATCTTATACGACAGGTCTCATCAACTTGCTTCTTGCGTAACAACGGGAGCGCTGTTGCCGCTGTTAACAAATGCTCATAATGATACATTAAAATTGAACATAAATCGCCCCCCTTGAAAGGCTAGGCTTTCGAAATTTAACATTCAAATAAACATATAATGTATATAATAACACTGAACAATAGCTTGCTAATTGTTTATTCATTGTCCATTACTCTATCGGTAGTAAAGACAGTTTTGATACTGCTCGTCTTAGAACACCCCCTTTCGTCTTAACACTGACTACTCTAGTTATGGAGTCCTTTCCGGGATGGATTTCAACTATTCTACCCAGAGGCCATACCATTGGAGGGACGTTCTCTTCTTTGATTAGTACCAAGGAGCCAATGTGCATCTTGGGATCGTTGTCGAACTGCCATTTGCTTCTGGTTTGAAGCTGGTGCAAGTACTCCTTCGTCCAGCGCTTCCAAAAGTGTTGACGTATAAACTGAAGATGGCGATATGGATTCGCAAAATTGATTTTGGAATCGGTTAAATCTCTTTCGGGTATAGCTGTCAGTTGTGTGCCAATCAGGAAATGTGCAGGTGTGATTACTTCAAGGTCATTAGGATCGGATGTGAGAGGAATCATAGGCATTGAATTTAAAATTGCCTCGATTTGCTTTGTTACTGTATAAAATTCTTCATAATGCAACCGAGTGCCGTTTAATACACGTTTTAAGTGATGCTTGCACGACTTTACCGCTGCCTCGTGTAAACCTCCAGAATGGGGTGATCTAGCTGGCATGAAGCGCCAATTAATTTTTGAAAACATCAAATACTTGAACTCACCGATTTCAATAATTTTTTGTAACGAAATTAGTTCATTATTGCAACCATTGATATGCCAATATTTTTGTCGAATATGTAATAAAGTACACTGGGCACCAGAATGAATGGTTCGTTTGTGATTAAAATCAATGACTAAATTCGTAAACGAATGTTTTGCTGGTAAAACTATAGGATGTTTTACGTCATATTTAAAGTTTGACAATTTTAATCTGCCACCGAGTATAATTAAACCGTTTTCGTCAAGAAAAGGACTTAATACCTTTAATTTACCTCTACGAGAAACGCGATTTTTAATTTTTAAACTGTGAATTTCGCTAGGAAATGAGTTTTGCTGCACTATTTTGCGCAACACCGTGGTGCTGTTTTCAATTTCTGGAATTGTTAATTTTCCGACTTGTCTATTTTGTTTGAGAGCCTTTAAACTATTAAAAAAATTTAAGCAATAAGCAATGACATTTATTAATCGATTTAAAGTGTCGAACTTATTAAATATATTTGTATTTTCGTGAGTCAAATTTTGTACAATAAATGCATTAGTTTTTACTTCAGGAATTTCCGTCTTTGATCGTGAAAAATTTAAAATATTACAGTTTTCAGGCCAATCGCTAGGTTGTAACAAAAACTGTGGACCATGACGCCATAAGTCTGAGTCAGTTAAACCTTTAAAACTAGCTCCGCGAGAAATTATATCATTTAATTGAAGATTTACAATAAATGTTCCGTCTTTACTTCTAGTCGTGGTTTGACTAACATAGTTTTCGCATTCGAGTTCCTCTTTATTCGTGAAAGACTGAGGCTTTGGATCAACTTCTTCTACCGACCATAATTTTTCGATATTTTGATTTAATGAATTTTTAGTATAAAAACAGTTCGATAGCATAACGTCTGATTTCCCTTTGTTACCGTTACCGCAAGGAATTTGACCTGGTATGATCCACCCCAATAAAGTTTTTTGTAACACTGGTAGATATTTGCCTAACTTAATCTGTGCCGCACACATAAGTTCAAAGAATATCTCGCAGCCCAAAAGCATATCTATTTTGGAAGGAATGTTAAAGTCCGGGTCTGCTAATGGTAGGTCAGGCGGTATATTTAATCTAGAAATGTCGAAATATTTTTGCGGGCTTAAGTCTGAAATGCTAGGCAAAACTAAAAATTTTAATTTAGTTTTAAAGTCACTATGTTTAGACTGAAGATTAACTTCAACGCGCTCTGATATATTTGTTTTTATTTTGTTTATTCCTACTACTGGAATATTAATTTTTGAGGTATCTAAATTTAATTTCTTAACCATTGATGATGTAATAAAGTTAGATTGTGACGCGCAATCTAGTAATACTCTACAGGGAACAGGATTTTTATCCTTATCATATACGGTTATGATAGCCGTGCATAGTAAAATAAAATTGTTTACATTTACATCATTCTGACAAGTAATTGACATTATTGCTTCTGGAAATTCGGCCTTTTCATTTTTTGTATCAGAATTATTATTTTCACTTTTACTTATGAACGATTGGTTAGTACTAGGGCCTCGATTTATTTCAGTATTCGCTGAATGATTCGTGTTTACGTGACTTGTATTCTGGCTTGTTTGAAAATCATAAGATTGATGTAATAAAGTAGCATGATGTCGTTTACAAATTTTGCAGCCAGCTGACTTACACTCCACGGTTTTATGTCCATAGCGCAGACAGTTTGTACATAATCTTAATCTTCTTGCTTCATTCGTACGATCTTGTATAGAAAGTTGTTTGAATTTATTGCAAAAATAAATAAAATGTAGATCATTGCAATGAGGACATTTTGGCTGATAGTTATTATTATTTGTTGTTATAAATGATTTAAGTTCATATGATTTCCTATTAAACTGCGAGCTAGAAATATTGCTGTTGACAGCAAACGATTTTGTGTCTAACGCTTCCAAGATCTGGCAACGTTGGTTTAAAAAAATATTAAAGTCATCGATTTTTGGTGTTTTCATATTTTTACAAAACATTTCCCACTCGCGCCTCGTATTGATGTCTAATTTTAAGACTAAAATATAAATCAAAATACTGTTCCACTCCTTTACATTTTCGCCCAATGATTCCAGAGAACGATAACCCTTAAAAAATGTATTGGTAAGATTGCGAAGTGATACGTTCGATTCCTTAACAATGCTTGGTATCTCCAATATATTCTTTATGTGTGAATTTATTATAATTTTCTTATTTTCATACCGTTTCTCTAACAGTTCCCAAGCTATTTTATAATTTTCGCCCGTGGCCGATAACGATGCAATGAGGTTTTTTGGCTCGTTTTTTAAAGCGCTTTCTAAATAGAAAAATTTCGTTACGTCTGGTAATGAATGGTTATCGTGAATAATTGCTTTAAACATGTCCCTGAATTTTTCCCAGTCACTATACTCTCCAGTGAACTCCGGTATTTTTAACATAGGTAATTTCGCTGCTATGTTTGGCAACACCGCGTTACCAGTAGGCACGTCTGAGAATCTTACCGCGTGGCCGTTGGCGTCGTCGCCGATATTCGAGGATCGCCCAGCTGGGTGACCATGTTTCTCTCGCCAATGATCATCTAATACTTTTTGAGCGTGTGCCAACGTATCATAAAATTTATTTTCAAAAACTTCGCGCTCTTCGTAAATTTCATCGTCGTTATAATTGTCCGGAAAATCGCTCAATAATAATTCTTCGTATTGAGTTTGTATGTCTTGAAACCGTGATAAACTTGATTTTATGCTTTCAAAACGTATCTGTACTGATTCTATTGGTTGAATTTGAATATCGAATTTACTCATAAATGTTTGAAAACGCGTTAGCCCACCCTTTATTTGGGATCTGCTATTTTTTAATCGTTTTAAATCGAATGCAGGATTCGTATCGCCTGCGCTAGACATTTTATATTATGATATTGCTTTATATTTTTTTTCGTGATTATGTTGATTTTGCTTAATGAATATGTCGATGTGAACGTAGTCAATTGTTGCTAGTTGCTATGCAGCGTGGATGCAATGAACTATTTTCGTGTATTTCGTGTAATTTTCGTGTAATTTTCATCAACTACTGCACCATGCAAAGCGAGATCCCCCTTTTGCCTTACAAAATCGTGATTATCGTGAAAACAACAATTTAAACGTGAAACGAGATTCCCGAAGGAATAGGTTGGTATTTACACCCAAGTAAACGTAAAAAAAGATATTTATCGAGATTCCCGAAGGAATAAGTTGGTATTTGCACCCAAGTAAACGTGAAAAATGATATTTAACGAGATAGGCAATAATAATTTTAGGGATAAATATTAATGATTGGAAAGGACTGACCTTTTTGATACGATGCGATTCTGGCCTTAATGAGCACACGCCATGTTTCTTCTTAGTGTTTTTTCTTCTGATTATCCGGCTCGAAGGACCATGTTGGGGCCGTGCTTTTCCCTGGGTTGTCTAGTTTTTTTATCCTGACTTTTCGGAAATTAAACACATGCCAATCTTGATATAGTGGACTGTATATTACTAATTATTAACTATTACAAAAAGAAAGAGCTTGGCGCTGCCCGCTGTCGTCTCGCTGTCATGGCGCAGAATCGTATACGACAGATCTCATCAACTTGCTTCTTGCGTAACAACGGGAGCGGTGTTGCCGCTGTTAACAAATGCTCATAATGATACATTAAAATTGAACAATGCTTGAAAGGAAGCGCTTAAGTGTGTGTTTTAAAACAAAAAAAATCATGTCGATAGCTCAATAATTAGATAGCTAAATATTAGAGTGGATATATAAAAAAGCAAGCTTTTTAAAAAAGGGAGTTTTCACTTTTTTTTGAAAATAAAATATGTCGTGACCACAAAAACATGTCGTATCTTGTGATTTCTAATGAACAATGACCTGTACCATAAAATGATATATGTCTCAGTTTGTTCTAACGTAAAAAAAAAATCGAGAAGGAAGCGACTTTTGCTCTATTTTTTACTCCACTATATCTTTGGGGAAAATTTCGGAAGGAGTTTGTCACATTTCATTGTTTTCCTTGTATATATTTTGTAACTGGGCTTGTATGTTACAGGAGCTTGTCTTGAAGCGTTTCGTTTTTCTATATTCTTCATTTTGGTTCCTTGTAGCTTTTCGTTCAGTTTTTTATAAATCGTTTTTATTTTTCTCTATGGCTGAGTGTAGTTGAAGTGCCCATTTAAAATATCCATTGGTCTCATGTTGGTCATGGAATGAATTGAGTTATTGTAACCAAGGATGGTATAAGGCATTTGTTCCTTAATGTTGAGCGTTTTTTTATTCTCTCGTAGAATTCTTAGATGTTCGACAAGGGTTGAGTGAAATCGTCATTGGATTGTGGGTTGTCTGCTGATGCTTATTTGGAATATGCATCAATAATAGTCCAGAATTTTTTACCTCCTGCTTGAAAAGTACAATTTCAAGAGGCTTGATTGGTGTTCGCATCAGCATGAGTTTAGGCTTTATTAGATTTATATAATTTATCCGCTTGACAAATATCGCAGATATTAATCATGCCTTAGGTTTGGCCAGAAATATCTTTCGAATCTGACTTTCAGTTCCATGGTTGAGTTTGCCATGGTGTTAGATCACAATGAACTGCTTCTGTCTTTCTTCAAAGTTGACAGGTCAATAGCAGAATTCTTGAAAATTTCTTGAATTGTATTGCATATAAATTGATACAATTTTATCTTCGAAAAGTATTGCATATTTCTTTTTTGCCTTGAAGAATCGAGTGATTTCGTTTTGGAGGTTGTTTCTTCCTAATTGGACATACAACCTTCTTTTGTTAACGTTGAACTATTTTTACTGCTCGCGGATAGGAATTCCTAGGATAGTGTCCACTTATGTGTGTGTTGGGTATCGTTATCGCTGCTGTCATTAACTTCAGGACTTTGTTCATCTTTTTTTTTTGTTTGTTTGCGCCTGGTTGGTTGGAGATTATCTGTGTTCTTGTCATCGGCATTACGAATAGTTTCATTTCTTTTTTTCCATTAGAAGGCAGTCGCTAACTACCTTGATGTTTGAATGTTTCTTTAGCATTGATTTCTATTCTGAAAAGTACATCTGCGTTTGTATTTACTTTTCCTGTTTTGTACACAACTTCATAGTCAAATCCTTCTAATCTATCTGACTAGTTTTGAGTTTGGATTTTTAAGGGAGAAGAACCATGGAATGGTTTGGCTAACATCTCTTTTTGTGGCGTATTTGAGTTCGGTATTTCCTGTAATATCCAAGAAGACCTAAGAATCCTCTGATTTCTTTTGTTGTTCTTGTTATGGGGTATTCCAGAATAGCTTTGATCTTGCTGAGGCTTGGTCTTCTACCATCACGGGTAACAATGTGTCCTAGGAAACTATCTTCGACAGATTGACCAGGTGTTCATGTAGTGATATACTGAAGACAATAATATCGTCCATGTATTCCAAGCAGATTTCCCTTTGTAGTCCTTTTAGTACATTGTCCATCACGCACTGGAAGGTAGCTGTAGAGAGAGAGAGAGAGAGAGAGTAAACATTCAATCACTTACAGACTAATTCAAAAAACTTAACTATCCTATTAATTAATTAACAAGGTATTAATTCTAAACCATTTGTGTAAGTCTTTTTTTTATTGATTGGAATTTTTTTCTTCTGAAATGTTTTAGTAATATGTTTAAAATTTTGAAAGCCACATAAGAAACTGATCTTTGTGTGGCATTAAAGTGCATGTTATGCAAAGTCAAATTTCGACTGACATTTGCTCCCGTCATTATGTCATGACCCATGTAATTGTGAAAAATATGTCTGGTAAGAGAAAATGTAAGCATATTCTTTATGTACAGTTAAGTAATCGTAAAGACACCAGGCTGCTGGAACAAGAGTTTTGAAGAAAAACGTCTTGTCTTAAAGGAAACTATCTTTAAAATATATTTTTGTTAGTCGATCCTCAACAACTCATTCCATAATTAAGGCTTGAACGATCGAATTAATAAACCAATTAGCGACTGGCCGAATGGCAGACCTGCCAAAGCCAAAAAGAAAACAAGATTCTGCTAACGATTTATAGACATTAAGCAAAACCTCTCTGCTTAGAATATTACGCAGTTCATAAAACTTGTAAACTAATTTTCTTAATTTATTCTTAACGTATTCTGAATGAAATTTCCATTTTAAAAAACGATCCAAATACACACCCGAATATTGTATATTATCAGCCGACTTGACCATGCTAGTACATGCACAATCCTCAGAAAAATTACGATTAATGGAATGGACCTTAATTTCATTTTTACTTGGCAGACCAACTGTATTCATTGAAAAACACATAAAACTTGTTTTATTAACATTTAGCGTTAAGAAGTTATAATCCATCCAAATTTTAACATAGGTAGCCGCCCTCTCAGCCTTCGTAAAAACATCATTCCATGATGATCCCTTAACAAGCAGAACTGTATCGTCAGCAAATCAAACAGTTTTAACGCCAGGTATTTCTTTAGCGAGTTAATATATATATAGAGAATAAAATCGGGCCAAGTACTGTGCCCTGAGGAACACCACACTCTACCCCACTTAAAGAGCTACATGTTGAATTAAGTTTTAACTATTCAAGTTCTATTATTCAAATATGACTTAAGCAATTGAAGAACTTTTCCTCTTATCTCAATCAGTTCCAATTTGTGTAGTAGAATCCGGTGATCCACAGTATCAAATGCCTTGGAGAGGTCTAGAAAAATGGCTTACAACTATCATTGAAACAATTAATAATATAGTCTGTAACCTCTGCAAGGCCATATCCGTGCCCATTCCTTCCCTGAATCCATATTGTGAATCAGATATTAACTTATTTGTATTTAGAAAATTACAGAGTTACTATTCTATTAGCTTATTTTGCACCGATGCAGGGCCGTAGCCAGGTGGGGGCGAATCCGGGCGCCGCCCGGACAGGCGAAAATTTCGCCCTGGCAGAGAACTGTGTCCTTACTATTCTGCAGTACCGATATGTGTATGCATTTTCTCTAATCTTATAATGCCCTGGTTATGAAGGTCAACGCCCTGGTAGCAAAAACATTCTGGCTACGGCCCTGCACCGATGGAACTAAAGAAATCACATAGCTCATTAGCTATTGCCAGTAGTTAAGTTTATCGAAAGCCTTCTCCAAGTCATCTACCTGTGATTTATTATGTAAGGCATGGGTGGGCAACGTCCGGCCCGCGAGACATTTTGAAAAATCTTAAAAATTATATTAAAAAATTAAAAAATAAAATTAAAAATATTACACGACTTACTCATACTCACGGAAGCAAGTGAACGAGCAAGCCGAGTGGCGGCGATCATCAAAGAGTGAGGCGGCAAACAAACATCAAAGCTTTTGATGTTTGCCGCCTCACTGGCGGCGCAACAAAAGAATGTTCTACATTAGAAAATTCTAGATCATTCCTTCATTTTGTCTATATAAGCGGGTGGATGGCCCGAACTTTAGTTCAGTTCTATTTGAGCTACCGATGTGATAACTTCGACAAGCGATATCCTAGCGAACTGCTAGTGACGTCAATTTGCTTTGTGACTGTGTGCATCTTGAGTGCTTACTAATTATATCCTTCATTGTATTATCCACCAACAGAACTTGTGTTCTAAGTCCATTCTACTCCAGAATGTTATGAATGTGGTAGTAAAAAACAATTTTATTCGATCCCGAGGGCTTAACCATCGTCAGTTCAAGGCGTTTTTGGATGAAATATCAGCCGAATATGACGACGTAACATATTATTGTGAAGTCAGATGGCTAAGCAGAGGGAAAATGCTGAAACGGTTTTACGAGCTTAGAAATGAGATAGCAGATTTTGTTAAAGACACCTTTGTGTAAGCAAGGTAACGGATCAGGTGCGGAGAACTGACAACAATGAAAAAAGGAACTCTGACATTAGCCGTCAAATAATATGTAGATAAATGTTGCTCCTGAATAAAGTTAAGCTGTTTTAACGAGAAATTTCATTTATGCGATTAATTTAATTCATACAGTCCATTCCAAACATAAATTTGGTCCTTCGATCCGGATAATACCAGCGATACGAATAAAAACAGTGCATAAGCGATAAGCGAAACATCCAGAGAAGACAGGGCAGACTACCAGCCAGCTGAAGGTGTAATCGGCTCCAGAAGTACAACACTACAACAGAAGGCGGTAGATTGTGCAGTTGGGTGAGAGAGTCCATATATGCGTACTGTTTCTTTTGTTCAGGCACTGTTGTCATTTTTTATGCGAATGCGAATGCGATCAAGCGATTTAAAAAACACATTTTTACCCAAAATACTGTTTTAATTGCTTGTTTACTATTGTTTCAAAAGATGTCGGAAAGCGAAATTAGAAATCTAAAGCGTAAACGCGGCTCAATTAAAGCAAAATTAACTCATTTTATAAACTATTTAAATTTATTAGACAGCAAATACATAAACGATAATATAGAGACTGAAGAGCACGATTTTTTAAACTTAGAAACGCGCTCTACTCAGGCATCCGCGATAATTCAGGAGTTTGATGAAGTTCAGTTAGAATTAGAGTCCAGAGTGAATGATGATGCAATTGAGGCCTGTTATACTGAACGTGAGCAGTTTTCTCAAACTTTTTATAATGAAATTTCACGGGGTAAAAAGCTACTCTCGAGGTTAACCCCGATAAACGAAAACACAAGTGGCACTAGTAGCCATCATAGTCGGCAATCACTTGTGAATACTGACTTAAGCGCATTTAAACTTCCACCAATTGAAGTACCGACATTTGACGGCAATTTTGAAAATTGGTTGGAGTTTAGAGAAACATTTAGTTCTTTGGTGCATACAAACAATACGCTTCGTAATTTTCAAAAATTTCACTATTTAAAAGCTTCACTTTTGGGTAATGCTTCACAAGTAATAGCATCTATCGACTTTGGTGAGTCAACTTACACAGTGGCGTGGGATTTACTGTGTGAACGGTATAATAATACGAGGCTTCTTGTTCATAATCACGTCAAAGCATTATTTAATTTAGAGGTTAAGGGAACAGATTCAAAAATACTAAGATTTGTCATTGACTCAGTATCAAAACATTTAAAATCTTTAAAGCAATTATCACAGCCCACGGAACACTGGGATACTTTGATTATTTACATTGTAGCTTCTAAATTGGATAACGCAACTGCTCGAGACTGGGAAAAATATAGATCTGACAAACAAGTCCCTACACTCGAACATTTAAAAACGTTTCTGAAATCAAGAGCTGATTTAATGGAAACTTTAGAGTTAAAACAACCAGTACCAAAATTTCAAAATCATAACAATAACAGGCAGTTTAAAATAAAAGCGTTTTATAACAGCGAAAACAATAATAGCGCAGATAATGAAAACTCCTCACAAGCCAAGGTCATATGCGCATATTGTAAAAAGAACCACTTTATTCGAAACTGCGCAGAATACCTAAAATTATCTCCGTTTGATCGGAACGACAAGGCGAAAAAGCTTAAATTATGCGTAAATTGTTTACGATACGGGCATTTTAATAATGTTTGCAGGCTAAGTAACTGTCGAAAATGTAATGGTCGACACAATACATTACTTCACATTCCTTACAGCGAGAGGCAACAAAATAAAAACGAAAATAATGCGGAAAGCGGGGTTGCCTCTGATAATAAACAATTGTCCCTTGCAACTTGTAATTTGTCATACGAAAACGTTTTACTTGCTACTGCGTTAGTACAGGTAGTCGGTAAAAATAATAAAACATATACGGTACGCGCACTATTAGACTCAGCGTCACAGTCTAGTTTCATGACGTCAAAATTATGCGATATTTTAAATCTAGAAACCGAAAACGTAAATATGACTGTCATGGGTCTAAATAATTCTGCTTCTAAGATTGCTAAAAAATGCGAAATTACTCTGCAGTCACAACATACTGCATATTCTGTTAGATTATCATGCTTGATCATAAACGAAATAACCGCGGCGCAGCCGAGTACTCGTTACGTTACGTTACGAGTACGTTACATATTCCGAATAACATTATATTGGCAGATCCAGAGTTCTATAAACCTGGACCTGTAGACTTGCTAATTGGTGCTAATTTATTTTGGCAATTAATGTCAATTGGTCAAATACAACTCGGGCCAAAACTACCAATTTTACAAAAAACGACATTCGGGTGGATTATTTCGGGTTGTATCTCAGAAACGAGCAATAAAAATAATAAAACGCACTGCAATCTATCGTTAAATTACGAAGTTCAAACCCAGCTAGCAAAATTCTGGGAACTTGAAGAGTGTTTGCCTAAATCACCATATTCAAGGGAAGAAGTCTTATGCGAGCAACACTTTATAGAAAACACGAAGCGCGATCCTATTAGTGGTAGATTTGTAGTATCAATTCCTTTTAAAAACGAGATAAATACGTTAGGCGATTCAGAGGAACAAGCAAGAAAACGGTTTTTTGCTTTAGAACGCAAACTAAAAAATAATGATAACTTACGCGAGAAATATTTAAATTTCATGAACGAATATAAGGCTTTAGGCCACATGGATAGAGTAACTAACACAAATAAAGACAAGTTCTGTTACTACATGCCGCATCATGGAGTACTACGCGAGGAAAGCGTCACAACCAAGCTTCGTGTAGTCTTCGACGCCTCGGCACCGACAAGTTCAGGCGTCTCGTTAAACGACATGCAAATGGTAGGGCCAACAATTCAAAATAGTTTGGTGAATATCCTTTTACGATTTAGACTTCATGCGTTTGTTATTACGGCCGATATCGAAAAAATGTACCGGCAAGTATGTATTAATCCCGAACAGCGAGCGTTACAGCGCATCTATTGGCGTAGTGACCCAAATGAAAACCTCGAAACTTACGAACTAAGCACAGTCACTTATGGCACTGCGTCTGCGCCGTTTCTAGCTATACGATGTCTTACCCAGTTGGCACAAGATAATAAAAATATTTACCCGGACGCGGCTAACATAATTGAAAACGATTTTTACGTCGACGATTTGCTTACGGGAGCCGATACCATTGAAAGAGCGGTACAAATCGGTTTAACAGTTTCTAAAATTTTATCTTCATGTTGTTTCACATTACGTAAATGGCATTCTAATAATTCTAAGGTATTGGAAGCCATACAAGCCACAGCAAGCTCAGAAGATATTGAATTTGGAGATCAGAATACAAAAACGTTAGGTTTGAGGTGGTCATGTAATACCGATACTTTTACATTTAGAATTGAACCAATAACACCGCAAGGAAGAGTTACTAAACGCGTAATTCTTTCATGTATCGGGCAAATATTCGATCCGCTTGGCCTCCTGGGTCCATGTGTTATTATAGCAAAAATTATTTTACAAAAGTTGTGGCTTGAAAAGTTAAGCTGGGACGAATCAGTTCCTGTAAACATACATACCGCGTGGCTTAAGTTTAAAAATGAACTAGCAAATTTAAACAATTTAGGAATTCCGCGACACGTGACAAGCCGGAACCCAAATTTAGTAGAACTTCACGGCTTTTCGGATGCCTCTGAACAAGCATACGGTGCATGCGTGTATCTGCGTTCTATAGACGAAAACAAACAAGCTTATGTCCAACTTTTATGCGCGAAATCAAAGGTGGCTCCATTAAAGGTAATCACCATACCTAAGCTTGAATTATGCGCTGCTCATCTTTTAGCCAAACTTATAAACACAGTCCAGAATGCACTTAAAATTTCATTTTCTAATCTTACATTATGGACAGATTCGACGATTGTATTAGGGTGGTTAAAAACAGAACCGTATTTATTAAAAATATTTGCTGCGAATCGAGTATCGGAAATTCAAGAATTAACCAGTCATTGCCAGTGGCGTCACGTTCCCACAAAAGACAATCCAGCAGACATGCTGTCCCGTGGTGTAAATCCTTCTGAAATAAAATTATGTGATTTGTGGTGGCGTGGCCCACAATGGCTAGTTCAAGACGAATCAAACTGGCCGAAAGAAATAACAGTTGCAGAAAACTTACCCGAATTTAAATCCGTGAATACAACACTAATTGTTAAATGCAAAGAGCCAGTAGTAAATATTGATAACTTTTCTTCATTGATCAGACTTGTGAGGACCATGGCTTACATATTTAGATATAAAGCTCGACTTTTAAAACGCGTACACGAAAACGGTAATCTAAAGGTTCACGAGTTAGAAAATGCGTATAAATTCTTAATTAGTCTATCACAAAAGGATTCATTTCTTAATGAAATCAGTACGTTGTTAAATAAAAAAGACATAGACAGAAGAAGTAAGATTTTAAATCTCAATCCATTCATTGATAATGAGGAATTATTAAGAGTAGGCGGACGACTACAAAATTCACAATATTTATATGACAAGAAGCATCCTCTTATTATATCTTCTAAACATCGCCTTTGCAAACTGATTTTTGAAGCAGAACACGTAAAACTACTACATGCTGGCCCACAGTTATTACTTAGTTCAATACGCGAATCATTATGGCCTGTTTCAGGAAGAAATCTTGCAAAAGCGACCGTTCGCGAATGTGTTACATGTTTTAGATTCAACCCGAAAACGACAACCCCAATTATGGGTAATTTGCCAAAAAATCGATTAGACGCTGGTTTTCCCTTTAAAATATGCGGAGTTGACTATGCCGGACCTTTGACAATCAAAGATCGAAAGGGAAGAGGTTGTAAAACCTCAAAATGTTATGTAGCTTTGTTTGTATGCTTTGCAGTCAAAGCTGTTCATATTGAGCTTGTCTCCGACCTTACAACTAATACGTTTCTTCTGGCATTAAAGCGTTTTATAGCGAGGCGTGGAAAACCGCTTAAAATTTATTCTGATAATGGTAGTAACTTCCAAGGCGCAAATAACCAGATGAAAGCTTTAAGTCAGTTTATTAATGAAAACGAAGAAAAAATTACAGAGTCATGCGCATCTCAAAATATAGAGTGGCATTTTATCCCAGCGTATTCACCCCATTTCGGTGGAATATGGGAGGCAGGTGTGAAGTCATGTAAACATAATCTTAAACGCGTAATCGGTAATAACATTCTAACCTTTGAGGAGATGACAACTGTGCTTGCGCAGATTGAATCAGTACTTAATTCCCGACCCATCTCACCTCTCTCATCCGATCCCAACGACATAACTCCTTTAACTCCTGCCCATTTCCTAATTGGGAGACCAATAACAGCTACCGCAGAACCAGACGTAACACAGCAACCTGTTGGACGTCTTACCAGATATCAGCTGTTGGAACAAATGCGTCAGAATTTCTGGAGCAGATGGTCGAAGGAGTACGTATCCGAGCTGCAACAACGAGTAAAATGGAAAACTACCCAAACCGAAATTAGAAGAGGATCTATGGTATTAATAAAGGATGACAATCTCTCTCCTACTTACTGGAAACTTGGTCTCATAATAGACTTACATCCTGGAAACGATGGTGTGTGCCGGGTCGCTTCAATTCGAACAATTAACGGAGTGATTCGACGCGCACTGGCAAAAATTTGTCCTTTGCCAATAAACAGTTAAAATGTTGAAAGTCAATTCTTTCAAGGCTGGGGGCATGTTAAAGACACCTTTGTGTAAGCAAGGTAACGGATCAGGTGCGGAGAACTGACAACAATGAAAAAAGGAACTCTGACATTAGCCGTCAAATAATATGTAGATAAATGTTGCTCCTGAATAAAGTTAAGCTGTTTTAACGAGAAATTTCATTTATGCGATTAATTTAATTCATACAGTCCATTCCAAACAGATTTTATGCAAATAAAAGATAAACCACTATCTGAATTGAGTGACCCAAAATGGATATGTGACTTAGCATTTCTGGTCGACCTTACAGGCTATTTGAATGATTTAAATTTGAAACTTCAAAAACAAGGACAGTTAGTAAATGATTTGTACAGCCATTTGAAAGCGTTTCAGAACAAAATCCGCTTGTGGGAGGCACAGATGCTGTCCGGTAACAGTTACCATTTCACCACGCTCTCTGCGTATGAAAATATTGCTTATGCTCAATACGCTGAAGAACTCAAGTTACTGTCGGAGCAATTTTCGAACAGATTTAGCGATTTCAAAAACATGGAAGACTGTTTCAATTTATTTGCTACTCCAACAAAAAGTAATGTACAAAATGCTCCAATACATTTGCAAATGGAGTTGATCGAGATTCAAGAAAACTCACTCCTAAAATCTAAATTTGAAGACGTGGAGTTGTGCGATTTCTACAAAAAATACCTCGAAGAAGACCATTTTCCGCAGCTTAGAAAATTCACAAGAAGATTGATTTGTGCCTTTGGCAGTACTTACAAATGTGAACAGTTCTTTTCAATGATGAAAGTTAATAAGTCAAAACATCGAACAAGGCTGACTGAAGATAATTTGGAAAATTCCTTACGTCTTTGTATCAGTGGAATTAATCCAAACATCGATGGATTAGTTTCCCAAATTCAAGTTCAAGTGTCTCATTGATTTCGGTGTCGCTATTTAACATTATATATGTTTTTATAATATATTTATGTTTCTTTTATATTTATCTATTTATTTTAATAAATAAAATTAAATATTTTTGTATCGCAATTTTTTCACTCATCTCGGGGTTTTTTAATTTATTTATTTACGGGACTAGCCCATTTCCGTAATAACAATATGTTTTTCAGAAAGTTTGCTGGATGAAACCTCTTTTTCGGAGAAAATATTTTTGTATCGCAATTTTCTAACTTTTCATTAGAGCGCTTGGCCTTGAAAATTTCAAAGAAATTCGCCTATGGCGCTAATTGGAAACGGCACGCTTCGCTCGCCTGCGGAGGGTGTATGGTGTGCCACAGAAATAATCCCGTGTGGCCCGCTACCCATTTTACATTTATTATGTGGCCCTTTAGCCCAAAAGGTTGCCCATACCTGATGTAAGGCATCATGTACATATTGAGTAAATGATATCAGATTTATTAACGTGGACTTCCTGGGTAAGAAGCCACGATGATAAGAAGAAATGTTTGATTTAACTTTATTATAGAATCTTTTGAATGTAACTATCTCAAGCAACGTAGATACAGCACTCACAATAGCTATCGGCCTAGAGTTACTTATTTCATTTATCATTAAAGCGTGCTTTATTAGTAAATGTTAAAATCAATATTTCGCATATAAAAATGTTACACCAGTTGGTCTTTTATTAAATGATTTTTTTTCTTTTAGGCTCAAAAAACCTCACTATATCCGATATGAAACCGGTTTTGGAAAAAATGCGTGATCACCTTATTGCTAAAAATGTAGCCTCCGATATCGCAAGCAAATTGTGTGATTCGGTGGCAACCAAGCTCGAAGGAAAAGTTTTAGGTAAACATATTTCCTTACCTCATAAAATATATGGTTAATCGTGTCCAGGAATAATTTTAACAAATGGGGAAACTTCATTTTTATTGTAAAAATGGTATTCTTCATACAGAGTTCTGCTTATTAAGAAAATAAGACTCAATCAAAAATTTTGAGCCAGCATCTCAAATGAAGTAAACAATATAAATGCCGTTATGAAATAATTTGACTCATTCCTGATTTCGAGGATAATATCCGCTGTGGAAAAAAAATCGAATATGTTTATTATATCCAATAAAATGTTGTTTTCTATTTAATATATACAGGGTGGGGCATCACATACGCGTCAGCCATTTACGGCAACCAATATATTCATTTAATTTTTCTTTCTAGAAGTATATTTAGGTCGATTAAGAATACGTTTTAGAATTATTTTGAAATATAATATAAATATTATAAAATTAAAATGAAATTCCCTGTATATTAATTATTGCATATTTCGATTATATAGACTAAATTAAGGCAACTCACTCTTATGTTTCCTGTAGTTAATGCAAGGCGTTTTCGAGATATTTAACTATTTTTGAAAATGTCGACCAAAATTTAAATGAATTGTTTGCTTCATGTATTTAAACTAGATATTTAAAATTGTATTAACTATTTAGCAAAAGCATTAGTTGATTGTTAAAATAAAGTCATTTTCTTAAAATTATACATAGTAGGAAAACTTACCTTCAATTAGGTTTATCAATATAACCAAATAATGTGTTTATTTTAAATGGAACACTCCATATTTAATATCGTTATTTTATTCAATTTTTAATTACCCCTATACCTATCTCTTGTAATTTCTTCTCGGAAAATTTCCATTTTATGTTGTTCATTTTTAATCGAACAACTGTCTAAATCTAATCTCAATGCCGGAGTTGCTATCCATACCATACACCTTTTTAATTAAACATTTCGACAAACTAGAAGTGTGGCCTATGAAAAACCAAATAGACAAAAATCTGTTACTCACAATGAAGAAAATGAGTTGTAGTGATGGGATCTATAGTAGAAAATCCACATATGACCCATCACAAGATACATGCATAAGTAGAAGGATAATTAAAAAATACAAATTCCATCAATACCACATTACATCAGGAACTCTTTGACATAGATTACCATCGACGATTTGAATTTTGTTTATGAGTTTTGGAAAAGTTAGGGGATAACGATTTGATTTTGTGTTTTGTGTTTATCTACTTTTCAGAATAATGGATTAGTAACCAGGCATAATTTCCATTACTACAAAAACAGTGATGAAACTTTTAAAACGAGGTAGGCCCATACTTCTTCGATGGCCACTTAAACGGCTCAAGGTTTATGTAATGTATTTGCCATAATTGGTCAAAACTTTTAGAGAATGTGGCACTAAATATTAGACAACGAATACAACTAGACAGTACTCGTGGACACTTTCAATTCAACGTACGAAATGAATTAAATAGACGATATCACAACAGAACTAGGTCTCCTGATTTGACGAGTCCCGATTTTTTCTTATTTGGATACATCAGAAATATTATATATGACACAACACCAACCACACCCGACAACATGAAAGAACGAAGAACGGCATTCCTTTCCATAACATCTCGTGTGTTGATTTATGTCGGACAGTGATTTAAAAAAATAGTTCGAGTTTGCTGTCGTATCGAAAATGATTTAACATTTGATTAAACACTACCTTAAAAAAAAGTATCGAACGGATATCAACTCCGGCTTTGCCAACTAGATTTAGACAGTTGTTTGAAAAAAATTTCAAACATAAAATCTAAATTTTCTAAGAGGTTACAAGAGATAGAATAGGCAACCTTAATACAGTTTAATAGGTAATTAAAAATCGAATAAAATAACGATATTAAATACAGGGTGTTTAATTTAAAATAAACAAATTATTTGGGTTTGTTGATGACCCTAATCAAAGGTAAATTTTTCCTACCCTGATAACTTCGGTAAGTAAGTTTTTTTGAGAAATGTTTCAAAATAATTTTAAAGCGTGCTCTTAATCGATCTAAATATACTTCTATAAAGAAAAAATGTAAATAATAAACCTGGTTTGCCGTAAATTGTGGTGCCCTCCCAACCGCATTATTAAAAAACTTAATTTTATTTCAATTAGAAACCATCCAAGAATATCTAAAAAAGTATCTCCAATTTTCATCCGGCATCCACTAAATGCACGGAGGAACAACATATTGTTATTAACTTGTAAACTCTGCGACGAGTAAATACGTTGCACGGTTTTTTTTTCTTTTTGGGCTTCAGGAGATATGTATATATTTTCGTGGGAGTTTTCTAATGCTGTCAAAAGAAGAAGGAGATCGACATCCTCTTCAACAATGATTGCATATGCATTTTTGCATATTTAATATTAATATATCTGCATCTGAGCTACGTGTCTTCGAATTTCTTGTTCAGTATGGATATAAAGCGACCTTTGAATGAAGAGTTTTGGACTTGCATTGTCTTTATTTGTTATAAATCACAACGTTTCAACTGGTATCTCCAGTCTTCTTCAGGTGAATACTGTTTGTACTGACCTTTGTTTGCGTCGTTAGATAAGAAATTTGTCTGTGTGTGTAAATGTGGGGATCATAAATTCGTCAAACCGTACATCTGCAGTAATATTTTTTATGCTCGTCGGGGTCGTTCTGCGCTTATCTGTTGCACTTGGGATAGCCGTCGAAAACTATATAATATTTATTTGATAGTGCCTGTTTATATAGGTTATATTACTGGTGCAAATAGAACCAAATGTTTCATTTCGGTTCCAAACAACTGTATATGCAACAGGTATCCAGAAAGGCAGGTTTAAAATGTTTTGCCATCTGCAGGTTCTTTAATGGTAGATTTTATGAAAATGTACAATACATACTTGCGATGAAGATGAAAAACACTTGCCTCTTTGCATTATTATATCAAATTAGAATTTCAGTGAAATAAACCCGCGTATTACAAGAAAAATACGTGGATTCCCAAACAGAAACAACGAGGAACGACGTTAAAAGTAGTCGTACTAATTTTAACGAAACAGATCCATCAGGTATATCTACACGAAGAATTTTATGGATATCCTATAGAATAGGCCTAAGGAGAGAAACCACATTAAAAAAACGCACCGTAATTTAGCTTGGGTGGTATGGAAAGCAGTCAATTATTAATTTCGACTGTAATAATTAGATATTCATAAATAACGCATATCGGCAGTGTTATAAATACCGTTAGGGAAAGTAAGATGAATATGAATGAGACGTATTTTGGAGTTCCTTTATTTATTTAATATCACGTTTCAACTGATAAACATCTCTAGTCGTCTTCGAGCTCGTCTCAGGTGAATACTGCTGAATATTCACCTGAAGACGACTGGAGATACCAGTTGAAACGTTGTGATGACAATGCAAGTCCAAAATACGTCTATCACTCATGGTGCAGTATTATCTCTAACTTTCAAACAAACACTAAAATGTGTCCAAACCATTGATTATACAAAGAAAATGTATATAATGTAATCTGTAGGAAATTTGATATCTTTCATTTAATATATAATAATATATATTTTATTGCCTATGCCAATGCAGATGATACTGTAGTGGTTTTTCATGACAGGCCAAATAATATTATGGAACCACTCTATGAAGTTTCGTTTGTAAACTATTTGGGGATATTAATTTATAAAAATCTAAAATGTGATCATCAATACGTGCCTTATTTGTGTAAGAAAATTCGATTCCTTATCCATCAATTTTAAATTTTTTATCCTACGAGGAATACTAATGAAAATTAAATATTATGATTCATAGAGCACTAGTTAAGCCCTTAATGTACAGTATTCATTTATATTACACAAAACTATATTTGGTAGGTAATCCGAAAAAGACACAGACGTTATCTACTAATATACTCTACTCATCAGATATATGTAATATTAAAACATTGTATGTCCAGCGGTTTGTGTTACATTTTTTCGAACGAAAATCTTAAAATAGATAGTACCCGTCATAATTACATGACCAGAAGTAATGCTGCACATATGCTGAATATTTCTTCCTCAAAAAGAGATGTACATCAGCACTCCATGACATATCTTGCACCCAAATTATTTAACTTAATTCCATTTAGTATAAGAAATGTGAAAAGTTTCAATGCTCTATTTAGGAAATTTTGTTTGTAATCTTTTTACTTCCTACAATACCTTTTTAATTTGAGTATATGATTGAGTTTCAAACTAATGTTTACGAGCTTAATATACAATTTAACTACTTATGATAACACATAGGTGCATTATATTACGATATAATGATGCATATAACTATATTAATTTATTTAAGAAAGTATGTATTGTATAATAGAACTGTTAAATGTTATGATAAATAAACCCCGGTTGTCTTTAAACGATATTACGTAAAAGCCTTATACTATACGAGTGATTGTAGAAAACGGGTGCCCATGTCCATATTATAAAAAAATCATACGTATATGCAAAAATAAAACGTGCACGATTCATAATTAAATGAATTTATTAGAAAACCAATGAGAGGCAAGCAAGCATTTACAGAGTAATACCGTTTAAAGACAAACAGGATTTTAACTTATTTACAAAAATTGAGGTGGGGAGACTAATTTAAAGGAAATTATATTTTATAAGGGTTTTTGCCTGTGCCTGTATATTTAGGCAAATGCTTTTCAACCCCAAAAACTTTTGCTCTATATTATCGTATCTTTACACATCAGTGTGCTCTTAGCTGTTTTTCATATTTTTCTAAATTCTGAACTCCCTTTATATACCTTTGAGAAAATCATTTTGGGCCGTTTGAGCACAAGCAGGAATTTTTATGAAGAATAACTTTTTTTCATAAACCCACAAATAAAAAAGTTTTCCCTCTTCGGGTGTTAATCCGTGGACACTCTGTATATAGTGTGTATATAATATTATATATATATATATATATACCTTACATTTTTTATCACACTTGTATATAGTGTATATTATACACCTTACATTTTTTTTATTTTCCAATAGGAACCTTTGATTCTGTTGCTACCATTGTAAAAACCACTTTAACAGATTCTTTGGTGCAGATTTTAAGCCCAAACAGAAGAGTAGATATTTTAAGAGATTGTCTGGAAGGAAAGAAAAATGGGAATCCGTTTGTTATGACTTTTTGTGGGGTAAGTATGGTAAACAAAAAAAGAAGGCGAAATTAAATTATGTGAAACTGCTATCTAGTTTTGGGTTAGCATTTTCATTCCCGGAAATGAAGTAAGTGCTACATGCCAAAGTGGAATATACTAAAATATGCTGTACTGTTTCTCACCGTACTACTACCTAAATGGCAATATGATGTTATCCGGTCTTTTTTAGGAGCGTGATCACTGTAGAACTTATTTTCTTGGAGCATGCGTATATTGTATGCAAAATGCGCTACTACTATTGACCTGGCTGCCAGCCGCATATTTCTTTTTTGAATAATGGTAATTTATTTTTTGGTTCTAGGTAAACGGCGTGGGGAAGTCTACTAATTTGTCAAAAATTTGTTTTTGGCTTATTGAAAATAATCTGCAAGTACTTATTGCGGCTTGTGATACATTTAGGTATGTATCTTACTTTTGAAAAGTAGTTTATAAACAAGCTTAAAATATTAGTTTATAGCAGATTAAGAATATACTTAAACCATAAAACGAAATTATACATTATTTTATTTCTGCTCATAAAAAGAAATTATAATATTTATGAAGATAATAATAGTCCTTGCCGCTAGTAGAATACTGTATTTCTTTTTCTACGACTGTTTAGAATCTTAGAATTTGCTTAAATTATTAAAAATATTGAATAATGAATTGCCTTCGGTGAATCACGTGCAAATTCATTACTTTACTACAATATTTCTAAAACTTTACCACAGGGTAAGAATACGCCACTAAATTTGCTAAATCTTGAGAAACTGTCTATCTCTGTATTTTAGAATTTAGGATATCTGAAGGTGTCAACACTTTCCTTTACTCATCTAAATTCGTAATTTCAAAACTATTTTTTGATGTAAAAAAAGCATCTCCTAGAAGTATAAGATAAAGTTCCGACATGTTAAAATTAGGACAGAATTAATTAACAACGCTATTTGGTAATTTTTTTATCCAGTTACTCAATTCTCTTGATCTCTGCGTAGCGATATCTACGGGTAACAGGCGTGGTTAGTCATGCCCAGATTAGCCGAGGCAGTCTTGCGAGGCTTTATGTCGCCCTGGTGCCTTATGTATAGACGCCGGCCAAGCAATGCGCAGGACCCAACTCGGCACGCGATCATGATTTTAAAAATATTTCTCCTTTTTTCCTATTGTTTACTGTCGTCTATCTATCTAAAAGAGCCAGTAGATACTAGATACGTAATAAGTATACCAGTGTAATATGTTAGCTTGTCCGCTGGTCGTAAGAAACTGAAGTAGTCTTGATTCGACGAGTTTTTCAATCACCTTGAAGACAGGGGCCAGTCATTTTAAGGATTTTCAGAATTACCTACTTTAGATAGTGAGTTGATTAGAGTTATTCCTGTTCTATATTATACTAATTAATCGAATTCGCAATCAATGACCCTAAACTTTAAAGTACATAATTAGAACTCAAAAATGTACTCAGTAACAGCAATTGTATTTTATGGTCAAGTTGAATCAGATACCGAATTTTAGAGTATGCTGATAGTTCCAGCAAGAAAAGAACTTATCGACTAGGTTGAGGAGTATGAAACCATATTTTGGCACTTCCAAACCAAAATGAAATTGCCAACCATATTAATAACTTTTTGGAGGAGTTTGAAACGCCCAACAAAGAAGTCGCCCCTTTTCATCAGCATCAAAGAAAGAACCCTCTCCATTAAATCCCATAGTAAGGGAAGAATCTGCCCTATTAAATCCGTTATTACGGAATTTGCCGCTCCATTAAATCATGTAATAACGGAAGAATCCGTCCCTTTAATCCTGCTGAGGATTAAAAAGCCTGTCTCGTTTAGTAGCGGAAAATGCTGGTTCCTTTAATCTTGCTGAGGAGGGAGATCTAATATTGAATTATGTGGAAATATTGGACGAATTTAATTTTATGAACAGGTAACGATCGGCAACAATATTTATTTTGATGAAATACGATTAACGCGACAAGCAATAGAAAGAAGATTTAATCATTATAACCAGATAGGCAATAACTACAATAAGCTACTAAATATTTCTAATACACGAGAAAAAGCATTTTGAAGTAATGGGACAGCAATGAAGTTTTTTTAAATACATTTTGACTTATAAATATGCCCAGTCCGACAACGCAGGGACGGAAGATTAAATCATGTCAACATACATGAATGGTCAAACTATTAGGATTCTGTATCACGCAAATGTTGAAGCTATGATGAAATACGGCATTATATTTTGGGGTAGTAGTGCGGAAATGCAGAATATATTTGTAATTCAGAAAAGGATAGTGCGAATGATGCGGAAATTAAGTTTTTTAGAAACGTGTAGAGGTGCTTTTAAGGCGAACAAACCCAAACATACTCTTCGGCTACTGGATTCCATCGAAAGGAGGGCCATTCGTCTGATTGGAGACCACGAGCTGACGAGGAACCTCGACAGCCTAGAACATCGAAGACAGGCTGGGGATTTGACTCTCTTTTACAGATATTTTCATGGAAAGTGCTCGGCTGACCTTGCCCTCTTAATTCCGCCCAGAGCGGCGACTAGCAGAAATACACGACGAACCACTGCCGCCCATCCATATGTGGTTAAGCTTAGTACTCCTCGAACCTCATTATTTAAGAATTCTTTCATCTGGAGGACTTCATCCTTATGGAACGACCTTCCCGAGGTCGTTTTTCCCAACGAATATAACCTCCCAACGATTGTGTTCTGTTTGTCAACGTTTAGTTCTGCTATACTGGGCGACCCATCGGGAAACGCCGCGTTCGATACATGGGAAACTATACATAGGAAATTCTTGTAAATTACACAGTTTGCTGATGGGGGCCACTCGGCTAAAATATTTTCAATATGGCGTAACGTCCGGTTATACCGGAAGTCGATGTCAACGTCCTTATTTTAAATGGACCACCCTATATATTATGGCATTTTTGGATTCTACGCAAGATTCTAGGCAGATTCTGTATATCATGTCCTATACCTAAGTCTAAACGTCTTTGACTTATTTAAGTTTTTATGTCAAAAATTACGTTTGCAGACCCTAAAATAATTTAAATTTTTCTATACGGGAGCCTTTATTATTTAATTAGGGTTAGATTCCCTATTGAAAATGACCTGCTTTAATAAATTTTTATAATAACTGCAAAAAACATACAGTTTCAAGTGGAAACCCCCAAATTTTATAATTATTTTCTATTTAACATTAAAAATAAGGGTAAGTTTGTATAATATACAGTGTGTACTTAAGTTCGACTCATATGGAAAACTTTTTTATTGTTGGTTTTATGAAAAAAAGTTATTCTTCATAAAAAGTTCTGCATGGTCCAAAACTTAAAATGCAACCATCAGATGTCAATTTTTCTAAGCCGTATACGAGGTTTGTCAAAAAATATCAATTTTTAACTCATGAGTGCATTTTAAGTTTTGGACCATGCAGAACTTTTTATGAAGAATAACTTTTTTTCATAAAACCAACAATAAAAGAGTTTTCCATATGAGTCGAACTTAAGTAGACACACTGTATATATAATTGACAAAACTTAAATGTGTCAATCACGCGTTATTTAAACTTTTAATGATAGACGACATCTAAAATATCCAGCTAGTTCGTGAAGTTCATTCACAACAGTTTCCCTCATATTTTCATTCATAGTTATTTTTAATAACTAACTATTTTTTATTAATAATCTTACTGAGATTAAAGAATTAAATTTACTTAATTCTTCAAGTTTTCATGTTTTCTGGTTAGGCAGTTACTGGGGATGTGGATGAGCAGATAATGAAGTTTGTCTACTATTAACTAGTGCAGGCAGGAGACTCTGAGATGTATTGAAAATGTAACCTTGGATACATCTTGCAAAAATATTTCAAATGCATGAGTTTCTTACTTTACCTTGCCCATAAATTTTGCATCTAATTAGCTATACACTTACCACCAGTATTGAAAACTGAAGCGCAGTTGTGATTTTCATTCACATTCACTGTACTCCCGACTCACTGTTAGTCAAAATTCGCCCTTGTACATGGGCGTCAAATGGGCAAAAAGACATTCGTTATAACGGTTGAATTTACACAAAAATATTTAAAGCACAAGAATTTTGATGTGATCAACATTTTATTCTGTTCGGGAATTCTTCAAATATGAACCTAGCTCTCAGGCTTATCCAAGGTATGGCCAAGCATTTATGTTGTTTACCTTAAGTATTTATTACACTGTTGTGTTGTTATTTATATTTTTTATTTGTTTTTATATGACTAGTCCTATAAATGATAAAAAAAATTGTAGGATGTATCACTCAATTTGAATTGAATTTGAATGTTATCTCTATCAATGAATTTAAAATTGAAACCAATTTTACACAAGCCAGTAGGTGTCTCATATAAAGCTATTAAAAGTTGAATTTGGTATAACTTTTTGTAATAGCCTTAGCAATTCAATAGCAGCTTTATGTTATACATATACCCAATCGTTGTTGTTTTTTACCGTATTCCTTTTTAAGGGCTGGTGCAGTAGAACAACTGCGTACTCACATGAGGCATCTTAATGCTTTACATCCTCCAGAAAAGCATGGAGGAAGACAAATGGTACAATTGTATGAAAAAGGTAAGATTTTTTAGTGTGATTTTATTTAAACCAAGAACCAACCGTTTAATCACAGTTTTGCCCATTATTTGATAGAAAATAATAAAATGAGAACAAAGATATATTAGTTCAATCAGGATTCGCCCTAATCACGATTTTAATCATCGATTTATACAAATGATTTTTTTTAAATTTGAATCAATGATTTAAATCAAAAATAAATAAAATCTGAAATACCATTTATTTTAAACGAATCAGCTCACGAATTGTCCCGCTTTTATATTATATTGTGCAGACAGTTTTCTACAATATTTTTACATGAAAACAAGCGCAGGAACCTGATATACAATTAAATAAACGGATACAAGACGTATCAAATCAGAAAATATTGTTTGCTCGTACAAATACCATACATTTTTAATAAAAACCTTTGATTTTTTATTTTTCAAAAAAAATCATGATTTTTTCAAACCCCGGTTCAATATCCAAAACAACGGGACACGAAAAAATTCATCAGTGTATAATCTCTCGAAGCTACACAATTGGTTAATTTTGCAAATATAATTAGAATGTATACAACGTATTTTGTTTAAAATAACGTTCACACACACCAAAATTTAATAAGGAGACTTGGTAATTTAAGGTACTCAAACAAATACAACTACTTTGCTCGCTCATTTAAATAAGATTATGCAACGTGGTTTAATGTTTTAATGAATTTGTTTTACGAAAAGTTTGTTACTTTTATTTTTCCATTTTATATTCTGATGTACCGATTATGTAATGAAATGTACTCTATAGATTACATAAATTATCTGTCACATTATCATTCATTCTTACAACGCTATAAAAGCGATAAAAAATCGGATACATAATCGTACGATGAGACCGGTAACGAAGTTGTATGTAGTGGTGTAATTTGGTCCACAGTAGATACATCATGTTCTATTTGATTGCACCTTGCCTCATGGCCAGAGATAACTATTCGTCATTTGTTTCATTCTAATAGGTTACGGAAAAGATGCTGCTGGTATCGCCATGGAAGCTATAAAATTTGCAAGAGATTCTAAAATGGACGTGGTTTTGATTGATACAGCTGGAAGGATGCAGGTAAATATGCCTCGGTGACGTTTACTTTATGAAGATTATATGTTTCACTTCTTACAGTGTCTAACCCTCCGAGTAAAAACAAGAAAAAAATTTATAAAAAATTATGTACATGCTTGGTTTCTGAGATGAACATAATTTGTTTTATTCAATTTATTTCTTTAATTCTGTATGCTACACTATCATTTAACTTGTATAAATCACTTAGTAATCCAAAACTATTGTAGATATTATTTTATAAAATTGTGTGAACTTCTGGACATAGCTTTTACACCCGAAGACAACGTAGATCATACACATTTATGATGAGGGTAGAAAGTTGGATTTGGTAGCAAAGCAGTCAAAAGCCCAGATGTGATAACCGGTTTAATTTTAAACCAAATTTGATTTTTAACAATTTAATTAAATACGACCCTAATATTTAAATTAACAAAACTACCGACAGCTGGTGGTTTTAATAAGTTTAACAACCGTTGTTAGGACTATCATTTGTCCTGTAATTTGATTCCCGCTAGGTTTCACACTGATATTTACAAGGTTGCAGTAGGTTTACTCCGCACACATTTTTACTGGTTTTATAAATTATTTGTAGATGTCACTCATTATTATTAGCGAAATATTTTGATAAATTTTTATTGTCTGTTTGTAGTTACGACCATGTATGGTTTGTTTTGATCGTAATGGTGAGTTGTTTAACGTTTTATTAAGTATGTCGTAACCATTGTTGTTTTTATTGTAGGTCGGATGATGCCCATATTGAGACATGTCACATATATTGTTTTTTTTTTTCATTTATCAATCGGTATATTGATTTCTTCGATTTACATAACTTATTCATATAAAAGATGTCTAATTCTGGACTAAATTCCACCAATACGGCATGTCAATTTGATAACTTTCCACACCTAATATATCGTTTCTAGTCGTCTATGTCGTTTAAATCTCTTTCCAATAATACCCTAATTTATAGTTTTTGAGTAGCACTTTCCAAGAAATCCCGTTCCAAAAGTGGAAACCCGAACCAAATAGTTAAGGATTTACAAGACACAACAATTGCTACAGTCCTTAAGTCCGTTTACTATACAAATTGTAATTTTTAATTAATGTTTATTTGTCTTGAGATGCTTTTTGATATTACACGAAACATGTCAGAGAATATACGAAAAACCGGATGCTACAGAGCCAATTCAGAGTTGACGTTATACTTCTTGAGGGGCTTCATTGTATTATTAAAAAAGGAGCATGTCGAGGATTTGTCAAAGAATAGTTGTTATATCGACTTCCATTTAACTATGCCGGTTATGGTCTACGAATCAATCAATAGAATCGGAGGTCGCAAAAATGGTGGTTATAGTAAACATAAATTATCACGTAATTTACATTTTTTGAAATTTATATAGAAATATTACCTTTTTACAAGTAGTTTGAAAAACAAACATTGGATTAAAAAAAATTTTGGCAACTGATTTATCAATAAATAATAATGATTTTGTGGTTTCGAATTGTTTAGTCGTGTTTTAGTCAAGTTTTTTTTTATCTCAATGGATATGATAGTGAGGGCCTTTTAAGATACTCATTCAACAATGTCTGTTAGTACGTAAAAAATTAAGATGTCCTGTTAGGCCACTGTCTGAGAAATTGTACTATGCAGCGTAGGAATGTGACTAAAATGTTGTAAATGTAAAGCCCCCCCCCCACATAGTTTTCATCGATTCATCGGTGATCGTGACAAGCAGTCGTCTCTAAAGCCCGCCACAGACTACGTGATTTTTCATCAGTAATCGTGACAAGCCGTGGCACGTCGTACACACGAGCGAATTCCAGGTAAATGGTGGTCAATAAAATCGGTAAAACCCATGCTAGAATTATGTCGTAAAATCATGAGCACTTAATTAAGTAACAACTAGGATGTTATAACTCTAATAAATCTTTTTACTCTACATTAACGACCGACTAGTGGAAACTAAAAATCCGAATTTAGCTTTGTTGACGATAACACACTTATCTCATCTATCTCTTTGAATGCACGAACATCGGTTGTCAATGCACATCTTCGCAGGCAGCATGAAGTATCACGCCTTAACAAAGACCTAGAAGAAATTTTGGCTTGGGTGACGGTAACCAAGTCGAATTTAACGCTAAAAAACCCAGGCAGCAGTTTCTCTAAAAAAGGTAACATTACAGAACCGGATATAGTCATGGCAGGACACGCAATCCCACTGGCTTCATCTACTAATTTGCTGGGCGTCAGTCTGGGAGGAAATATGTCTTGGCATAACCACGTTGTGGGAATCGCCAAGATAGCTTCTCAGAAACTTGGTGTACTCTTCCGAACCAAAAAGTTGTAACCTTGCGGAAGTTCTTAATCTGAAAAGTCATACGTACATATTCATAGTGACCCGTATCAATGTCTTGTTGGTCCATCTATATTTGATGAGAGCCGTTGGCAAGATACACGGTAGTAAAGTACTGCGCTTTTCCTAATTTATCAAGAATTTCGGTGATATTTGGGAGGTCAATCGATTTATCGTTCAATTTCCGATAATCGATTCCCAATCTATATTTTTGTTTACCTGAGGCATCAGGTCTTTTTACCACTATCCAAATAGGCGCCGAAAAGGGTGAATTTAAATCTCGTATTATGTTTTGTTTTAATAATTTATAAATCCGAGACTTTTTAACTTCTTCACGATGCACGTCAGGATACCTATAACTTTTGGTAAATATCGGTGTTTCATCAGTAAGCTTAATTTTATGTTTAATTGGGTTCGTAAAGCTCAAGCCTTCTGTTATCAATAAAATCCCTAAATTATTTAAAAACACTAAAAGTGCTAATTTTAAAATATTTATTCAAGAGAAAATATAATTTTATTATAATGTCGTGTGCTTCAGAGTTCAACGCCAAGTGTTCTCCGTTTCCTTTACTTCTCTTGTCATAGCCGGGTCATCCAGCCCTCGTCAGAGTAAAGTGAGAAACCATTTATCCGTCAACAATCCCATAAATCTCAGTATCTGGTTCTTGGAGACTTATTGTTGACGACACTTCACAATAAAATATGTCCCTAAATTCAAGGCATAGCTTATGAATGGTTTCTTTTTCTTCACGATTATAATATTCTAAACACAAGTTCTTTAAATTTTCTATTAATTTGTTTTCTAAATCTTTTGTTATTTTAATTTCCTCATTAGGGTGATCTTAAAATTTAGTTGATGAAGTTCGATTTGTTCTATATTAAATGGTTCGATAAAATTAATTTTATTTGAAAATTCGCTAGAATTTAAAACAGTTGTATAAGCATACAAATTCTATATTTTTATTAATGATTCGGGGGGTCTCGACCGTGTTTGATTGTTGGTAACTTAATATATCTCCTTAACGTTCACGGGGACTTTAATCTGCTGTATTGCATGCGGGGGTATCACATAATAATTAGTGTTAACTTTAGGTTGCTTTTGTTAATGAGATTGGCCGAAATATATAGGGATTTCTGCGTTCGGTGACTCCAGAACAAAAGTATCAAAATTTAATTTTGCGTTAATTTGTGTTAATAAGTCAGAGAAATTAAACAAATAAAAATAATTCCCATTTTCTAAATTAAAATAAAAAAAATTTCTAATGTACTAATTAAATATTTTACTTAATTAACTTACATTAAATTTTTTTTTTCTGCTGCATAACTTTGCACTGAAGATGAATGAAAGATATGCCTTCAAAACATGTATGGATTAATTTAAACATTTTTTATTAAACTAGTGGAACAGGCTTTGAGTTTCTTTACCTCTAAATAAAATTTATGTGTACATTGGGTATTAAAGCAAGGAAATATAGGCAAGGTTGCCGTTTCGTTATAAAACGATACTGCTGTTTGTAGTAGGAAGGTCTCGTTATTTATACAATAGGGAAAATTGTTACAAGCGATATTTGATTTATTAGTTCTTTCAGTGTGAAAAAAGGGTTATACACTAAAACTACTTACATAATAAAAACAGTATTTTCAATCTTCCTTGATTGATGATTTGGATTCCTTCCTAAATCTAGGTGGCTATTGGGTTCGCGATGTTTGTCCTTCCCCAAGCTGTTATCTAAACATGGTTGTGGCGATGCTTGTCCGCCCGGTTGTCGAACAAACTCGAAGATCGGAAACGATTTCTAGACCATGTGTAACGTGATACAATCCTACCAACTACGCCAGTTATTTACTTGGCCAAGAAAAATGCGTTTTTAAAAACAACTAGGTACTTTTTATTTATAAGAGTATTTTTATAACCTCGCATCAGCGTAGGATAAAGAGGGGGATACCATGCTTTGATGGCTATCAAGATGTAACATTATACAATTGTAATTATACTTTAATTTTAGTATAGTATTTAAATTGTTGCTAATTACCAATCAACAACTTTTGGTGTTTTACTTTATTACCATACTTCACATAATTTAATACTATTTTTTAATGGGAAAAAGTATATATTCTTTAAGGCTATTCCATATAGTTGGAAAGATGTATACATATACATAATTGATTTATTGTGCTCTCAACAATTTGATTGATTGATGCTTTGAGATGTATTACGCACCCGAAATCATTCCCAGAACTCGAATTCAGAATTCAAAATACCTATTTATCAAGAATTTAGTTTGAAAAAATCAGATGTATATTTTGGTTTTTTTTTAAATCAAATTGTATAATGGGGGGGTTTGTTCGTTGAACAATACTATATTATTATTTGGGGAGGGGAGGTTTGTTCGGGTCATGCCGATGAAAAGTCACGAAGTCTATGAGGGCTTAATCTAATATTGACATGTCCTTCGTGACGGTGCACCGTGACAGTTTTCGCCCATACACTTTGGTTTTGGCACCGATGAAAAATTACGAAATCTATAGGTAGCTTAATCTAGCATTGACAGATGTCCACCGTGACAGTTTTCGCCTACACACTTCGGTTTTGGCACGATGGCTTGTCATGAACACCGATGAAAAATCACAAAGTCTATGGGGACAATGTTGTATTCATTTTTCAGTTAGGTCTTTAATAAATTTTGTTTAAACTACTTTGATTTGCTCACGTTAAAGATAAGTGTCTCTTGTCACTTGTGTTTAAGATTTTTTGTTTGGTTTTGATAGGGATAGAGTGTATCAAATTTTTTTTATAAACCTGAAATAGTTTTGTATCATTTAAACTTTGTCAGCACTGTGCGTCGTTTTCGCTTTATAACACAATAGTTTTTCATTGAAAATAACCTCGTTTCCTAATAATTTTACTGGTTTTTTGAATAAAATAATGTTTTTTCTCGTTTAAACTGTTTTATTAAATATGCTATTACTAGTAATATATCAAAAATCGTTAAATTTCGTCATACCTATAATTTACTAAACCCTGTTAACAATTTATTTGAATGTGACGGGCACTGGGCTAGGAAATGTGTGGTTCCGAAGTTAATGTCTCATTTGTTCTTGTACCACTGAACTCCAGACCATTACCAACATTCTTTTCATAGACCGATTTTGCGGCCGACCGGCATTAATAGTACTATAGAGTTTACCAGTACGAAAATACCTTATAAAATAGATTTTTATTTCCGCTTTGTTGCTAAATGTAAGACCCATTGTATATCATTCTATATACTTGAAGGAAGCAAAATTGACCGGTCGTCTAAAAATGGTACTGTGCAAAGGGTGGTTTTCCAAAAATTCGGAAAATACATTTTCTGCGCTTTTTGCAACTATGCCACTTGATCAGCAAACTGTCTTCATCTTTTTTCAAAATCTTAATTAGAAATTTTTTTTCTTAATTTTAAAAATATTGCGCGTCATGCTGTTATAATGAGCCAGAGAGTCCTCATTATGGAAGGAACCTGGAAACCCGAACTTACATTAGATATTATGTTCAATTTGCTAATAAGATATAGAACCACATATTATGTTATTGTTATTCTATCGATCCACCATTGGAAACATGACTTCTGATGTTTTTACAAAAAAAAATAGCTACTGACATATTCAATGTGAATATTGTTCTGATTATCTTGGTCAATTCTACATGAAAACGATCTCTTAGCATTCTTCTCATCTATTGATAATTAAAATAATTAAATTAAAATTGCCTCATTTAGCAGTAATCCCATACCCTGTACCAAAAAATTAAGGCCATGCGCATGCTCATATGAACTTTTCTTCATAAAATGACCTAACGAATTACGCTATGAAATATAAGTCATTAAAGAACACATTTTATATAAAAATCGAAATGTTTTTTAATGCAAATAAAAAAAATATGGAAAATTATTTTAATTTCTTTTAATATTAGACTCTTAGCAATTAGGAATTTTTGAATGCCTCTGGGGACTTATGTATGATCAGCACTTTATTAAATAGTATTATGGTCGATTTTTCACCTTAAGGCACAGAATGACATAAGTCATCCTTAACATAAGTTTGACAGTATATTAAAGTTCTTTCATCTTCATCTAAAGGAATATCTCTGGACGTGGTAATCTTCCACTTATCGCATCAATTGACCCTCAAATTAATTTAAAACATTTTATGGTTTACCATAACGTTAATGCTACCTTAGCTAAGGTCTAACTTAAGATAACATTCAAATATCGGTTAATCACCTTAATACAGTGTTCGAAATTTCAGCTAATATTTTATTTGTTCTTTCAGGATAACGAACCTTTGATGAGAGCCTTAACCAAGCTTATTAAAGTTAATGAACCAGACTTAGTACTTTTTGTTGGGGAAGCTTTAGTTGGCAACGAAGCCGTAGATCAATTAGTCAAATTTAACCAGGCTTTAGCCGACTATTCTTCAAATACCAACCCTCATTTGATTGATGGGATTGTGTTGACTAAATTTGATACCATAGATGATAAGGTAAATATTCTAGATTAAATCATTGGGGACTACCAAAAAAATATTAACATTGCTAAAAGATTACAGTGACCGAGGATTGTTACAACTAAATGCTAGATTAACCACTGTTACTTTTACATTTACTATATGAAAATGGTTCCAGCGGTTACAGTTGATACATCGGCATGTTTTGTGACCACCTAAAAAAAGTTGCCCTATACGAATACATATACGCACATCGGACGACAAAGGTTCAAAACATCAATAATTCAGCTAAAACATATTTTCTTCCAAGAATCTCTTATAAGTATAAACATCTAATAGAAAAAGATGATTAAAAAGAATTTTGAAATTGATTGGTTAAAACGTGTCACGTGGTATGCGTATCAACAATTTTTTTTATGATCCAGCACAAGCACTATAGGAAAAAGCATTTAGGGCACTCTGGGAGCGGTGCGTGTGTGCAAGAAGCGATTCACGTTGGTTGTGAATCGTTGTAGGTTATATTCGTTAGGAAAAACGACCTCGAGAAGGTCGTTCCATAAGGATGAAGTCTTCCAGATGAAAGAATTCTTAAATAATGAAGATCGAGAAGTACTAAGCTTAACCACATATGGATGGGCGGCAGTGGTTCGTCGTGTATTTCTGCTATTCGCCGCTTTGGGCGGAATTAAAAGGGCAAGGTCTGCTGAGCACTTTCCTTGAAAATATCTGTAAAAGAGAGTCAAATCCCCAACCTGTCTTCGATGTTCTTCGTCAGCTCGTGGTCTCCAATCAGACGAATGGCCCCCCTTTCGATGGAATCCAGTAGCCGAAGAGTATGTTTGGGTGCAGAGCTCCAGACATGAGAGCAGTTCAGCAGTGATGGTCGAATCTGGGCTTTGTATAGTGTCAAAAGTTGTTGAGGTGTGTACAACTTTCTGGTTCGGAAGAGTACACCAAGTTTCTGAGAAGCTATCTTAGCGATTGCCACAATGTGGTTATGCCAAGACATATTTCCTCCCAGATTGATGCCCAGCAAATTAATAGATGAAGCCAGTGGGATTGCGTGTCCACCCATGACAATATCCGGTTCTGTAATGTTAACCTTTTTAGAGGAAACGGCTGCCTGGGGTTTTTTAGCGTTAAATTCAACTTGGTTACTGTCACCCCAAGCCAAAATTTCTTCCAGGTCTTTGTGTTTGTTTTACTACTTACTTTTATAAATTAAAAATAATTATAATCCCATAATGAATACGATAATATTAAAGTTAGATCAAAACATTCTCACACCAACTTTTAATGAATCCAAAGATTACATATTACATTTTTTATTCGACGTTTCGTTTTCAAGCAATCATCATCATCTTAATTTTTTCTAATATGGGCTTGGTTTTATAATGTACACCGGCAAAAAGCATACTGGGATTAAATTAAAACTATCATTGAATTATTAGCTAATAATTTTTCAAATATGGTCGAAATTGATTTCAGTTATTCTCCAAACCTAAAGAGCATCTTAAAACTGTAGAATTTAAAACATTCGTTAGCATTTGTGGCGTTACGCTTTGCAAGGCTTCAAAAACTAGTCGTCTAAGGTATTCTTCTGTTTTAAATTTATGCGATAAACACAGTTCTTTAGTTAATTTAAAATTAATCCAAGTATGTTTTGCCGATGTACATACTACCTATTTATTGTTTATTCTTTCATACTTACTGCTTTGTTATTATTAATAAATCATCTTGTTTTATGATTATAATGTAGCGCATTATTATAAAAAAAATTTAAAAATATTCATTTTAGTACCTACTGCATTGAAGTGTTTTCACAAAATTATGGGAAATACAGGTCCGTATCCTGAGAATTTCATAACGATTTCATAAAGATTCGAAACGTAATTAAACGATAGTGTGTAGTAAATCAGTGAATTTAGAATAAAAAATACCTTTATACATTACACATTACAAAAAAAAGTTGTTGACGAAACGTTCCGTCGTAAAAAGAAAATTGTTGTGTAATCATTTGATTCATTAAAAGTTGATGTGAGAGTGTTTATCAGATTTGCTCTAACTTTAATATTAACGCAGGGAATTTTTTTAAATAACTCAAAACGAAAGCATCTTACCAAAACTTTTTATGTGGCATATTGTTAGTGCTGATTGCGATATTTTTCCTCATTTAATCGAAATCGTATCTGTTACCGATGCGAGATCTTGAATCTTGGATAATTGGATTACATTTTTTGGAATCTAGGTAAAAATCTAGAATAGTTTTCTGTATAATATATACCTATTTTTTAACGCCGTATCGGGACCTGAAAAAAAAATCATATCTTATTTCTAATGGCGATGAATCGTTTTAAAACCCTTCTTTTTTTAAATGGAAATGTATTTGATATTAGTTGTTCCTATACCTATCTTCAATATTTTCGGGAAATTTAAGCTGGCCATTTGGTTTCTACCAGTGCCAATAACGCAACACACACTCGGGAAATTTAAAAATTATCTTATAAAAATATATTTTAGGTAAAACTCTACCACACTTCCCATGAATATAAAATAAACTTAAAATATCTAAGCTCGAATATTGTGAATTAGCCATTTTTTACAATAAATATAAACAACGTATGTGTATGATTTGTTTATAATTTTTTTTATCCTTATCCGGCAAGCCGTTATTTATTTCGGATGACGATAACTATCTTATTGAACTTATTGAAGAACTTCTTTGTTTTTATACTTTTCACACTATTTTTTAATTATATTTTACACTTTCGTCGCCATCGCTTTTATCAGTCATGATAATTATTCCAAATATTATTTCCTATGTAATTATGTGAAAATAACACTTTTTAATGCAGATACCAAAGCATGTTACTATATTGGAATATAATCAATTAATCCATTTTTTTTTAGTAGGTACATATTTTATCTTTATACACTTATTGTCCATGTTCACTTAAGTAACTTTGGTGCTAGTAGTTCAAAAAATTGATAGCTACGCTGGAATTATAAGACAGTTAAAGAGCGGTGAAAGATAGCATCAGTCACATCAAGATTATCAACTATTTAAAGATAGCCTAATACGAATTGAAAGTTATATGATATTTAAATTTCAAATGTTCGTGCTGAATTACCATAAAAGGCCCACTTTTTTACGCAGCCGATATAATCGTTTTTATATTTTCATTATCATCTTGTAAGCGGAATATCCACCTTTAACTTCCATAAGCACGTCGATCTCGTCCTATCCTGGTGCCTTGAAAGAGACCATTCTGTCAATGATGCCCTCTACTGCCAAGATCCTTAAATTAACAAGGTCTCATTCGATGCTGACCTACCCCAACGCCGCGCGATATCACTACGTCATCCGGCGTCCAGCGCGCTTTAGACGGTATCATCTCTCTCTTCTAAGCGTGTTAATTTTCCATGACAGCAAAATATTATTTTAGTAGTTTGTAAAGGAAATTAGTTGTTTTTCTAAATAATATTAATTACCTGCGGTATAAATTGGAAATTACCTTTTTTCTATACCTGTTACAACGATGTCATGAAGTATTTTGCCTTTTTATACCAAGTAGAAACTGAATTAAACTAAAAAAATGCAACCTATGTACCTACATAAATATGAATTAATCGCTAATATTGTACTTACCTAAGAACGATACAGTACTTATATCACTAAAACTTCTAAATAATGTATATACAACTTATAAAACATTGTGGACAATGATTTGGCTGAGAAAAATTTGGAAAAAGTACCGTATTGCAACGAAAATAACTTTGAAGGAAAGCTATTCAACTGACAGTCGGTCGCCGGTCAACGTCACAGCTTCCGCGTCCTCGCATGCTGCTCTATGAGGCAACCTTGTTTTTAAGGATATTCCTCTACTGCTCCACTGAGTGACTCCTTAATCCTCATGTCATCGACTCCAGTGAGATATCCAGGGTGATGACCATATTTTTAGTTAAATTGTCGTATTGTATTCATACGTGTCGTGAAATATTCATTAAGACTATGTTCAATATCTTTGGGATTAGTGACGTCTTCTTTGTTCTATTTATGTTCCCTATTAAGTTGTTTATCAACTTCCAGGTTTTTTACAGTGTCACTTTTCTGCATGCATTCAAATGATTTTTGCTAGTTTTGTCTATTCTTTTAACTTCTTCAACAGCACGGTTATGCATATTCTTTAGGCGCGAGTTTCACAAGCAGCATTTTTATTGCTGTATACTTTGGTATTAAACCACATCTTCGAATTTGTTGTGAATTTATTTCTATATTCTTTAAAATTGGTGTTATTGTAAAGATATTGAAGTGAATCCCCATTCGAAGGTTTGTATGTTTTAACCGATCTTTACAAAAATTAACTGAAGTAAATATCTGTCAATCACCTTTTCACTCATTATAAATAAATATATTTGTGATTATGGAATTGGCTATACTACACTCCAATCCTGATACTACACAGGATATTAAAATCTGGAATATATCAATTTAAATCCCATATAACCTTCAATTCGTATTAGGCTCGCTTTAATTAGTTGCCAATCTTGATGTGATTGACGCTATCTTTGACCGTACTTAATTGTCTTGTAATTCTACCATAGGTATCAATGTTTTACACTGGTTCCAAAATTACTTAAGTGAAGGTTAAGTGATATAAGTTCGCGTGTAGATTTAATGCCGGAAATTCAAATGTATGATAACACTTGTGTAATATTTATTATAAATATTTCGTACCTTTAGGGTATTTTTTAACCCAATTTTCGTTTTCATGATTTTTTAATTATAATTTTAAATTAATTTTAAAGAATTTGAAAATTGTGTATTCCAAAATAAATGGATAATTAATATTTTTTAGGTTGGTGCTGCTATATCAATGACTTACATTACTGGACAACCAATTGTATTTGTGGGAACTGGTCAAACGTACACAGACTTAAAAGCGTTAAACGTTAAAGCCGTCGTCCATTCTTTAATGAAATAATGTCATTTTAAAAAGTAAACGCCTATTTAAGCTTTTTTTACAATAATCTAATTATGGGCTGTTTAAGTTTTACATAGGTTTAGGGGATGGAATCAAACATTTTCTTATTTAATATTTTATATACAGGCACCCTTGTTTTTCAATAAATTTAAATTATACCAAGGTATAGAACATAATGCACATTGCACATGTTGGTCAAAATTGTTAGCACGCACGGCTAAATCCGCAGACCGATTCCAAGTTGCTAAAATTTCCAGGATAGTAAAAAAATAAAAAAATTCCATAATTTACGACCAATTGAATTAATTGTTCTATTTAATACAACCCTTAAAATCCACTCTTCGGTTTTCTGTAATTTCAACATTCATCCTAATTCGCCCAAGAATATGAATTTCTGCACGGTCTCCCTTCTACCGGGTGATGATGCATCGTTGAGTTGGACATAGGAAATCCCATGTCATTTGTTAGATGGCTAAATATTGGTTCCCCTGTACATATTAAAGAGAAACTGCATTATAACTTCTTGAAGATTCTGACATTCACATTACGTCCATTTTTGGCAATAGCGTCATAGAAATTATCTGCAGGTGTTTGCTGTACGTCCTGAACAATGACAGTTTCGTGCTTTTGCCAACATGTTTAATGAATAGCTTGACTCACAAAAATGGATTCAAACTCGCCACATGGGTTTACCTTGTGGGCCTCTTCAAGAAGTTATAATGCAGTTTTTCTATAAAATGTACAGGGGAGCCCATATTCAGCTACCTCAAAAATTACATGGGATTTCATATGTTCAACTTAACGATGCATCACCCGGTATATTGAACAATGTTGCCTCCTTCGGATTTTATTAATTTATTTGTATTACTTAATTGGTTTGGTTTGTTCAGCATTGGTTAATAATAATTTTATATTGCGCGCTGTTTTATTCACGAAAATCCTTGTTTTAGATTTTCGTCAAACTGTTCATGTTTCGTTTTAGTGTTTTACCGACGCCACTATCTGTAAAATTTACTGTCCCCTAGTTACCACGCTATGAGCACGAAAAATCTCGTTAATTAGTAATTTGACCATTGGGGAGTGTGATTTTTGTTCTATTCTTTACTTTACAACATATGCAATAATATGCATATTTTAATCTGCCTTCGTAGGGTAAACCAGGATGATGGCAGAAAGCGCTTAGCCTTTATAATATAAAATGTACACCGAAATAAAATCGTTCGTACTTCTTTTCTCATACGCACAATGTACATACGAAATAGTTTTCCTAATTTACAAGCGTTTAGAGCCTACGTAATTCACATACGGTACAATAAACCCTAAAAGTCTTATTGTAGTGGTTGCACAATAAGTAAATTATACATCAATCTAGTAATAGAGTTAATCAAAAACATTTTGGTGACTGAATACCGTCCCCATACCGATAAATTGTTTTTTAGACGTTCGTTTGTCAAAATCTTTTGTTATATTAGGTATGTCTCTTTTATAGTGAAATAAGAAAAGCTTAAACACGCGTTTACTATAACGATACTTTCTAATTATTAATGTAAATACCATTTAGTGTATAGTTTTTTTGTATTTTATTAATGTTTATACAGGTGTTTGTTTCGTAATATGGGTTTTCACCACTTTATTATATTGTTATAGTTTTAATAAATTCAGAAAGAATTTTTTGTATTTTTATTATGTATGTATCTTAAGCATTTGTTGACTATTTGAAGGTAATCCAGGTAACTGAAGAACTATGCACTTTGTGGATGTAATTTTAGACCCTTAAATGTCTCGTAAGGGAACTAGAGCCCCTTAAACGAGACAACCCTGAAGATGGATTTTTCTTGTTCGGGTTTGTTAATTCTAATCGCGTCATATTAGTTCGCAAATTGCGAAAGTTGTTCACTAATAAATTAAGTCTTGAATATTTAGGTGGACCCGTTTGAGCCCTATAATCGTTTTATTTGCGTCTAGGATGGGAGCCGTCTTCTACGAGTGCCTGTAGCGGATTATGTCGCTCTCCGCTTATTTATTTATTTTTATTGATCAAATGTACAACATTCTAAAACAATAATATATACGGTGGCCCATTAGTGCGAGGAATACAATATCTCAGTTATCAATAGAAATACAAAGCAGAGCTGCAAAAAATTATGTTTTTTTAAATGGCAACTCATTTTTTATTAGGGAAAATTCTACGTATGCCGTATTTGATGGTCGTTGCGGTGTTGCCACGCTATTTATAATGTACAAAAATATCTAATCAAAATTAACTGATTTAAATTTAATAATACTGGGTTATGGTTTTCCTACCCCCAAGGGATAACAGAATTATCTTGATAGAGAAAACTTATCAAAACGTATATAGGTGTTTTACGGCGGTGCCGAAATTGCTCATTTTAACAAAACAAATTTTCATTTTTCAAATGGAACACAGTATATTGATGCTCCATGTTGTTAAGTATTTTATGCTCCAAGTGGTGCCCAGCCCCGGGCCCCACATAAAGGACAATACTTGAACATTTATAGACTAGTTCTTACACGAAAACAAACTGATTATTAAGAACGTTTCGTTACTGCAGGATTCTGGAAAGGCTATTTGAACTACCTGACGGGACAAATTAAGTTTTAGTACAGAAATGTTTCTATTTCTAAGGTACATAGATAGCTCTTTTTCGAAATAAATTTATGAAAAAATTCGGACCAAAAGTACGTATTTTTCCAAGGTTATATTTTCGTTAATATTTTTTTTTCCAAAAAATGTCTTATATTTGCAATAGTGCTTTTGTGTTTGACCATAAAAAAGGTTAATTTTAGGTATTCTTTGTATTGTCAGTGCGTTAATTTTAGAAGGCGTAACTATTAGTTTTCCTTTTAACTCTTAGATCGAAAAATAAAAGTTTTATGTACAGCTCGACAGGTGCAATAAGATAAAGTCATTTATGAAGAGTCTTCGTGGGTACGGGAATGTAAATGAAAATTATGTAACTTGTTAAAGCTAAGTTTCTATTTTATGCTCAACACGCTGAGAAAAGAGCTGCATTTGGGACAAAATAATTAATTCAATTGCAGCGCAAAGAGCATTTATTTTAAAATAATGGGATAAGAACATATCCGTTCTTGTGATTAATTCGTCATCGTTCTTTTGTCGTTCGATTCTCTTAACGCATAAATGCATTTTTCCCAAAAGCTTCTGTTTCGTATCCGTCTATCAAATTCTCATTTGCCCCAAAAGTAAATTCATTTCTCAGTGGATCAGCATCGTAGGAATTCGTCTCCATTCATTTGCTTATAGAGTACTACACATTTTAGCGATGGCGTACTTGTCGTTTTCCTATCCTCATCACTGTTGCTCTCCCGATTGCTTCATGTCTTTATTTAATATCGGCTGCAGTATTTCTAATACGTCGAATTAGTGAAATCCGGAGTGTCGACTTTTACTTTGAAAATACAGAAAGCTGGCCGGCGGGATTCCCGGGACCAGAGTTTTACTTATACGGCATTCAGTACACATTGTTTATGTTGTCGGCTCTGTGACGTCATGGATTCTAGCTTTTTGTGTGTGAAAACGTGTAAATACACTATGAATGTGCAAGAATTGTTAATTTTGTGGCGTTGAAACCAATTATGGTCAAGATTGGAAGTTAAATGACCTTTGATATTTAAGTATAACTTATTTTTATCTATTGCCAACTTGTTAAATTCACGAAAACTCTTTTAGTTTATGACAGGTAAAAATTCACAGCTGTAGGTTAGTCAAATAAATGGCTATATTTTTGTCAAAATTTGAATCAAAATGGCGGTGTCTTTTTCTAAAAGTTATAGACTTTAGCTCAAGACCGAGGGGTTTGGGTTAAAGGTCTGAGATTTTGTAATAAACTCATATTTCTTTGAACCAATGAACTATTTTGAATTTGAAGGAAATGGTGCCATTAAATCAAATGCGCCATTCATTTGACATATATCAAAAGAATCATTCATTTGGGAAAATGTCTAATCCATTTGATTCAACTGAACTTTTTTTCAGTGCATACAGGTTATTTATTGGTTCACGTGAATTTTTATACAATATAACGAATTCCTTTTAGTTTTATTAATAATGACTTCAAAGATAAAGGTCCATTTATAAACTTTTACGTTCATCAGTTCAGTTGCGCTGCGCTCGCAGTTATAATTCGCTAGGATACAATTTTTGATATATAAACTTGAACTAATTCACCTCAAAGGTAAAGGTCCATTTATAGACTTTTACGTTCAGTTCAGTTGCGTTGCACTCGCAGTTATAGTTTGCTGGGAAACAATTTCTGATATATAAACTTGAACTGACTGAATTGAAAACGAACCGCCACGAAACATCCTAAGTGAAAAAGTGCACTTTTTAAGTAGGTATACCAATAAATTGTGATTTTTTAAAAACCCATTTTTGCACACTTTATAAACATTCCATTTACACTCGCGCAACGTGTTTTAAGATATTATATCGCTTTAATTAAAGCTGTATAAATGTGATAAACGGCTTTCAGAGGATATTTTTTGAATAGTACTTTTTATCATCGATTTTGTAAGTTTTGGCTATAAAGTAACAAAATAAAATAATCTAGTTGCTCTGTCATCCAAA